>JAQFVV010013647.1:0-88273 GCA_028023455.1 Epiperipatus broadwayi | reverse complement strand
GAGTCACTGACTTGGCTCTACTTCAAATAAATATGTTCTTACATAAATTCTTTTATTTTCCAGTCATACACAAATTCATTAATCCATTAGTCAAATCATGGGTCAGGGAGGAAATCATGCCATCTAAATTTGTCAAATTAATATTAGTCTTTTCCTCTCTCCATGTACTTTTCAACTACTCTCAATATTTCTGAAAAAATAACAGAGAAATGTTACTATGAACATTATTATCTACTGTATAGTTATACTTACTATAAGTTTTCTCAAGCAACAAACTCTTACTCCATTTTTCAAAGGGTTCATCTTCCTTCCCTTTTATTGTACTATCACAAAGTTCTCCTTGAAATAACTGCTTAACATACGTTCTATAATAAATGTTATCTGACTGCATTATTATGGACATATCCTCTTCCATATCTATTTTCCACCTTTCCTTTGCAGTATGATACATACTTTTAAATCTTGGTGTTACTTGTTTGCACTCTATATAATTTCTTAAGTTACCTTTCAAATTTTCAACTCCTTTGGGTTTAAATTTATTTATTAACAATGCTTCATCTATCATTTTCTGACTAACCTCTATCTTTATGTTTTTATTTGGTTGTAACAGCTCAACCCTTTGAAAGTTTCTTATCTAAATTATTCTGTTCATCAACATACTTTATTTTTACTGAATCATTAGAACAATCTATTTTTACCTTTTCAAATCTTTTAATCATCTTTACTTTTCCTAAAGGCACCTGTTCTAACGTTTTGTAATTTATTATTTTTGCTTCATTACATTTTACCTTCATATTGGTCTGAATATCTCTTAGTTCCTTTTTAATATCACTTATCTCCAATGCGGTTGCTTTCTGGGTATCTACATAAGTCTGTTCAATTTTAAAACATTTTCCCTCCAAACTTTGATATTTAATTTTACAACTTTTAACTTCGGCTTCTAAAGTGTTAAGCCTGACATTTATATGTTCTTGTGACTTCTGTATATGGTCACTCAATTCGTCAAACCTACTATTGTTTTTAACATTGTATTCTTTCAACCGAGTATCCAAGTTATGCTTAAATTCATCAAACTTGGCATTAGTAGCATTTAGCTCGATTTTGCATAAGCCAATTGTAATATTTACCTCCTCTCTAAATTCTTTATTTTCTTTAATCATATCACCCAGTTTATTACTTATGTCTTCTCTTAACATTTGATTATCTCTGCTCATATCACTAAATTTATCATTTATTTCACTACTTATCTCTTCTCTTAACTTATTATTATCTCTGCTCATATCACTACTTATATCTTCTCTTAACTTATTATTATCTCTGCTCATATCACTAAATTTATCATTTATTTCACTACTTATATCTTCTCTTAACTTATTATTATCTCTGCTCATATCACTAAATTTATCATTTATACCTTCAAATTTATTATTCATATCATTTTTCATATCATTCATATTTTCCATTAATTCCTTTAGAATTGGATACAAATCTCCTTCAGGTTTTGATAATTTTTCTTTCTTATGGCTTTCCATTTTTATTTTCTATTTCTGTCAAATATAATATCTCTATTTTAAATAAATTGCGAAATACTTTACTTTTATTTATTCTTACATAAAACATATCTATCCGTTCAATCCTGCGGCTGCGAACAAAATCCCCAAAGAACGACAACAACAAATATTTTAATATCTTTTTTTTTTTTAAACCTACGATATAATATAATCACTATATAACTCCACCAATGCATATAAAAATAATACCATGTTTCAGCATCTATATGAGACTCAAACCTGGGTTTTTAATTGGTCATTTCAGCCCGAGTTGGCGCACCATTTTGTAACCGTCGGAATTGTCGAATGCTGTTTATTCCATTTAAATTGATGAAAGAAGGCCCAAAACGTTGGAGTCAATTTGTAACTGATTGAATTGATGGATGAAGGTGATGGTTAGGATGATCAATCTGATCTGATAAAAAATTTAAAATACAATATAAATTAATCTGGTCTAACTCAATCGGGTCGCTATTATATAATAAACCATCACAAAGCACAAATGATCTCTTTTAAGGTTTAATTTACTTAAGTTAAATGTAAAATGAAGAAATAATGAGATCATCTGCTCCAGACATCAACAAATCCGCCACAATTACAATATAAATTACATAGAGCAGTGAAACCAACTACTATTGCCCTAAACAATAATATAGGATTAGGCTAACTACTTGATTGGCAATCTAATCGAAACCAAATCCCATTAGTAACTAACATAGACTCCAACACATATATTTTTACTAGCCTGTTACTTTTTTTTATAGTAATTTAAGTCTACTTTATTATTCAAAGATGCTGCCTTTATAAATTAATGGATATGATTCTAAGTACCTGTAATAGCACTTTACAAAACATTTGTTTGCATACAGACATTATTTAAATAACAAACAAAATAATACTTGAACCCAAATCTGCCTCTATCTATTTTAGCAAACGCTAAATAGAAAGATAAACACTCGTGTCAATAAGCGATATACAATTCTTTCTACTTCAATCTCTAATTAATAATTTTCTGTGGGTATCAACTGGTTTTATTATAATTTTATAATACTTTAAAAATTTATACACTCACTTAAATGTTTAAACAAATTAATAGACGTCGATGATTTACCAATAAGCTATAAAATAATCCATATATAACTTGTTTGAAAATTTTAAATAATTGAGTAAAAATTGATTGACCACAATTAAAACATATGATTATATTTGATATTTATATAAATTGAAATAATATTCAATTGAATCGGTCAATGAAGTTTATTCTCTTCATTTTATAAGAGTTTAAGAAAATATTCAAGACGAATTATTCTAAACCAAACGATTACGTATAATCTATTTAGATTATATGACGGAGTCAGACAAACATGACATGATTGACTTTGTAATATTAACTTAGATAAATGATAATATGTATATATATAATATTCGAATGCCACCATAAATATGAAATTTATATAGAAATAAAATAAAATACTAGTAGGCTAATCATACCTTATCCTATATTCCAATTTGCTCACCAAGCGGAGTTTGAATCCCGTTACCCAAATAGCTACGCCGTCTTACGCAATCCAAACAAGACAAAATAATTAAACCAGTCTTGATATTCAAATTAACTCAATTTATTAGATTATAAAAAAAATTGACAATATTAATGATAAAATACATCCGAAATGACTTTATATTTTATATTGGTTGACTAAATAAAATGATTATATTGTTATGTGTTTCTCTATAGACGTGTTGCAATAACAATAACGACACACACAAAAAAAAATGAATGAATAACTGATGGGAAAGGTCCCTAGATATTTTACTAAAATAAAATTTACACATATAACCTATACCAAAATGTGGAATAGGAGGGTATCAAAATCTATTTGTTTATCAAAAATAATTACAGATAAATGACTATGAAATAATGAATATTTTTGAGCCTTTCCAATCATTTTCATTTAATAACTTATATTACTCTTAGATAAAAAAAAAATCATCATATTTTACTATATAAAAAAAAATATAACACACATACATTTTATATAACAAAAAAAAATCATACCATATATTTATAAATCAGTTCGTTCACTCTTTATTGGTCTGTCGATTGACTTCAATTATAGTGTATAGAAAAGTTTCTCCGTCAGAAATAGTAATCGTAAACCCTGCAATACTTTATTAAAAAGTTTCCCTTTTTCCTTCCTCTTTCTCCTTTTCTCCTGAAGATGTGAGTGCACTTTGACTATTCCTATTATGAGGTGAAGTGATCCATTGGGTTCCTGTTCCGAGGTTTATGCAAATCCATTTTTTTTTCTTTTTTTAAAGCTTCATAGGTTTCCTTTTTTTTTTTTTACATTGTTGCCGCCTTCCGAGACCCCCCTTTAACTGCCCGCTGAATGATTGAACGGACAGACAATTCCCTTATTTTTCCATGTCTTATAGTTTATATCCAAAAATATTGAAAAAAGTTCATTTTTTTTCTCTCTTTTTTTAAAGACACAGAAAAAAGATATGTCCTTTACTATTGCAAAATGATAAAGTTTGTTCCTCTTATCTTCTGAAACGTCATTTTTATATGTTCTCTTTCTGACGTTGTCTTATCTTGGCGACCACACACGGTTATAGATAAAAAGATACGTGAAGATTAAATCCAAATTCGATTACAATTTTTTTTCTTTTTTTTTTTTTTTAAATATTATTTTACAAACCAAAATACAAAATTGATATAATAACCTTTTAAATTATTGATACACATCAATGATTTACACCTGTCTATATATATTTCTTTTTTTTTTTTTTAATAATAATATTTTTATAAATACATTTTATAAATAAAATGCACACAACATATATGTAAACATTAAACTGTATGTAATAATGTTACTATGTTTTTCCCTATTCTTTTCCTCTTCTCTTTATATATATACCTGGATCAAAAAAGATTATTATCACACACATATATATATATATATATATATATATATATGAATAAAATCTTTTTGTGTTATTAATACTGAGTGATTGCTTTTATTATTCTGTCTTAGAAGAAATATATTTTAAAAAGATTTTAAACAGTGATTGAGTGATCATTTTTATTATTCTTTATTAAAAGCAATATATTTAATAAATGTTTTAAACATCTGCTACTCCATGATCTAGTGGCAAGAGCTGGTGGTCATAATCTTAACAGTGTTTATCTATCGACTTTATAAATTTTCTAGGTTCAAATGATCTAATGGTGCCCTGTTGGCAGATATGTTAAGACTGGAAATCTTAACATCCTCTCTGACCTGTCTCAGATCCAGCCGGATGGGAGAATAGAGGTGTTGTACTTCATAAGCTGATTATTGCAGGGGCCTGAAATCAATTACACCATCACAGAGAAGGCTCTAGCCATTGTATGGGCTTTCCAGAAATTTTGTCTTATGTTGTTGGGAAACTGAAGTGGTGGTGATCACTGACCTCAAAATTTTACAATTCCTAAACCATAGTTACCTCACTAACAATCGCCTTGTGATATGTAGTCTGTTCCTCCAGGAGTTCAATTACATGGTTCAGTACTGCAAAGGGACTGAAATTGTAGTTGCTGATATTTTAAGTCTCCATCCCATGCCTCTCCAGCAAAGGTATTTAAATGTGGACCAATCATATGATGAACATGACCTTATTGATGGATGAATCCATATAGTATGAACTGGGTCAGATAGCTGTCGAACAATAAAATGATGTAGATTTAAATCAAATTATAATGCAGTGTCAGGATGAAACCCTAAGAGATGATTCAAAATCTGAAAGGACCATGCAACAATACAAACTGGTGGAGGAAATACTGTATTATCAAATTCAAGAAGGAAAAGATGATTGGATGGTCATGATACCAATGAAGATGAGGCAATCTCTCATTCAATTTATCCATTGTTTATATGGGCATTATGAACCCCAAAAACTGAATACTGTCTCAAGCACTGGTTTTATTATCCAGGGATGCACTGGGACATAATGTATGTGATGAACTAGTGTGAAATGTGCCAGAGGGCAAAACCACCCAACAATAGTTATGTGAACCTTATGGAGTCAATTATACCTCAAAACTCAAGGGAGATAAGGACCATCAATTTTTTATGGTCTTCTGCTACCTTTCAATCATAAAATATACTTGTTGATCGTGTATGATGTTTTTTCCAAATTTGTGGCCACATCCATTATCTAAAACTACTACACAAGAAACTATTAAAGTACTGTGATCCCTGCACTTCCTGTGGATCGGAAAACCTCAGACTATTTTATCAGATCATGGGATGTCATTCATTTCAAAAGAATTGAAACAGTGGACAAACAAACAGGGAGTCAAATATATACTCACCTCCATCCACAACCCTCAGTCAAACTTCTGTGAGTGGGATATGCAGGATCTAGGGAGACTATTTCATACTTATCTATCAGACAACCATAGATGGTGGGTCAAGCAGTTACCTCGAGTACTCAACTTTATTAATTGGTCCATTAGTGAGTCCACATGATTATCTCCAATGTGCCTTCACTTTGGAAAACTAGCCCATAAATTGTTTAAGATGAAATTACCCAAAGGTACAGGTGAAATGCTGGACATGAAAATAAACAGAAAGGAGGCTTATGCCCAAATGCAGCATATGAGCCAATAAGAAAGAAATGGAATTGTGTGTCAAAGCTTCAATTCAAAATAAATGAAAGTGATGGTAAGGACTCCCCATGTAAGTAAACCGAAGCCATTCCGGTTTAACAAATTCTGTAATCTTTATGAATGTCTGTTTGAAATTGTAGAATGCAAAGGAAATAATGGTTTCTGGATTAAGACAAAGCAGGGTATCAAGGGCAGTTACAATGTGAGAGCCTTGAAACTCGTAGTATAAAATTTTAAGTTTTTGGGAAAATTTTATTAATAATAAAGACATTAAATGATAAATGATAAACTCCATTTAAATGTCTCATGATGGAGGGGGGTATTGTGCCAGGCACATTTGGTGTCATCAAGTACAAGTTAAGGTTAAATAAATTAATTCTCTAAAATATTTATAAATCCATTTAAGGGAGGGGCTATACAATTTATATAATCAATATTCATTATAAAGTAAGAGAGAGAGAGCTGTGGCTATAACATAAACTCACACACACATATGATTAATGCAGATATGTTAAGGTTTAGAAATATGCATTTGTAATTCTGATTTTTGTTTATTTATTTTTTTTGTAAAAGAGAAAGAAACTCTGAAGTGTAATTACAATTATAATTTTTTTTTGTTTTGTTTGTTAAAGAAATGCTAACACATTTATTTACAATTTGTCAGTACATATTTATTTATATTTTTTGTGAGTGCTTACAATCAATGTAAAGGGAAAAAAATTAACATACTATTATTTAAAAATATTTAAAAATAGTTTCAAAATTGGAGTTTTATTTTTTTCTTCAGTTGCACTTGAGCAAGGGAGGGGGCATTGTCTTAAATTTAGAAAAAACCTAAAGGCATTCTGGTTTCCTGTCGACTCTACAATAATTTCAACTGGACAAAAGAGTTTAATTAAACTTATGTTAATTCACAGAGAGAGGAATGTTCAAGTTAGTAAAACTTTTTTTTAAAACTTTGATTGTGATAATAATTAATAAAAAGTAAAATGGTGTTATCATTTATTAAAATATGTTGTCAGAGATATTGTGATCTGAATGGAAATAAATAAAACTTATTGGAAATGAAAATCTGTAGATCACTTGGGTGATTACATTGGAATGTTTTAGGAATCGGCTAAACCAATTAGTAAACCTAAAACCAATTCAATTAGATTTAATTAATTAATTGTTGTATCTTGGAGGGGATAACTTGAAATGAGATGGTATAAAAAGGGCAGTTCACTTTCGCTTTTCATAGAGAGCAGTCCACTTTTGCTGTTCAAAGAGAGCAGCTCACTTTTGCTTTTTGAGAGAGGAGTTTACTTCTGTCTTGATGTTACAAAGGCAAATCTTATTGGGAACCTAGTTCTAATTTTGGGAAGTCAATGATATTTTTGGAACCACATGAAATCATGCAACTTTTTAATCATGCTGATTCTAATACCTTGTAAGTTGGAAGATTTACTCTTAATAAAAAGAAAAAAAAATATTCATTCAGTCATTCTAAATCAATGGACATTAACCCATGCCATCATTCAAATAATCTGGCAGTTAACCAGTCAGTCGATGCAGATGTAAGCTTATTTGCAACATGTCATTGAAGCTTGCAATTAACCAAGGATTCATAAAACAAAAATGGATGATTTATAGTGTTTAATATCATGTTTAATATCTGTTCTCCAACTTCAAGATTCCAATCCAGCAATTGCCTGCACAAAAAATGATTATGGAGTAGAAGCTCACTTAAGTGTGTCCTTCCAGCTCCGATCCTGCCATCCTTATAGGAAGTAACAGCCGAGATCCCCAAACACCAAAGTGATGATGGACATATAGATAGCCCACTCAAAACCCAGAGAAGAGTGAATCCTACAAACTTTGTCGGGTATACTATATATATATTTTTTTATTTTATGTGTGTGTGTGTTTAATTTATGTCAAGTTTATAACCTACAGATCACTCTTTCCCATATGAATTATTTAATCTACTTTTATTATTAAGAAATACATTTTCTTCATTTAGTGTAACAATTAATTCGACAAGTATTTCCACATGCTTATAATTTGTTTTATAAAAAAATGATTTATGTATTGTATGATTTTCGTTTGTATATTTATTCAATTTAGGAATCTTGATTCTATATTTATATTTATGTTATAAATGGTGATGGATATTGGGTTAATAAAATATATTATGTTTCTAATGCAACTACTGCCATATATTCTATTCTTTTTTTTTGTTTTGTCATTTGCTTTCCCTAACTGTCATATTAATTAGTTGTGTGAGTTTTCCGATCCCCATTCTTTTAACTGAGTGTAAGAGTATGCTGAGCTGGCAAATAGGATATCTTTTTACCGGGTCCTAGATCTTTATTTTCATGAAGATACTTATTCATTATTTTTGTATTGAACGGTGCATATGCCCTAACATGTTTGAACTTGCACATTCTTTCACAAGGTGAGTTAAATTTTCTTCTGGGAATGGCATGAGTGGTTGGTTTAGAATCATCCCCCAAAAATATGTAAGAGTTAATCATTTTATAAGTATCTTCTGTGTCCATAACATTATTACACTAAAGTATATTGAATTTCTTCCTACTCTGGCATGTCGCCATATTTCTCATCATGTTAGATTTGTGCGCATTCTTATATTAACGGAGTAAGCATTGACCGGTATAATCTCTCTCTCTCTCTCTCTCTCTCTCTCTCTCTCTCTCTCTATATATATATATATATATATATATATATATATATATATATATATATATATATATATATATATATATATATATATATATATATATATATATATATATATATATATATATATACACTAAATAAATAGTCTTCACAATGCTGGAGCATGTTGTACTTCATCAGATTTATGTAACCTACCTGATATTTTTACTACAGCAATATACTCTCTTATGGTTTTAAATTCATCTTTTCCAAATCAACAACTTTACATTATTAAAATCCCCTTTGACATTTTTTTAAAAAAATTGAAGTAAAAGTTAACATATTTAACTTCAGAAGTGAAAAAAAATAAATACACCAGCTTTTAATTCCCATTTTTTTAGAAATTGATCATAGACATGACCTTGATAATGCTAAAATAGTAGCTAACTGGAAAAGTATGATTTCAGGACCATGAAAAGGTCTACTGAAATATTAAAACAGCAATATGTTTTATATAAATCTGATAAAGCATAACATAGTCCCACTTAATAGAGACCAATTATTTTATTACTTTTTTCTAACATATTTGAAATTAATTAACCTTATGACTGTTTGAACTGAATTATTTTGTCTTTTGGCCAATTCATCTTTTAGTGAATTGTTTTGTAAGTATTATACATTAAAATGCATGTAAAATAATATATTTTAGTAAAACAATTTTTCCTACAAATTCAGCACTAAAAATTCAAAATTCCCACTTTTACAATAGACATAAGCCCTACCCTGACATGTTCAGTCATTATCTGTTGCCATGACTGTAAAATGTTTGTTGTTTTATAATTTTGTAGTTTTGAATGATGCAAAGATGTGTTTATTTGTGAATTTATTAAGCTTTGATATATTTTTTTTAAAAAATAATTTGCACTATATTTATTATATATCAAGAAATAAAAATTATTAATAACTTATTTTAACTTGAAATACATTTTGTTTAAAAATATAACATTATATTAGCAGCTAACATAAATATGGCTTGAAGACAATTAGAACAATAGCTTTGATGTAAACTAGCTTTCCTTAAAATTACAAGTAAGAAAATCTTGCAATTATGCAATAAATATTCAAAACATTTAAAGCACAATTTGTTACATATAGGATAAATAAATAATTAATCATTTCAAATGTTTAAAAATAATAAACATTAAAAAAAATATTTTGTTGAAAATAATATTTCTAAAAATGATGATGCGTAACATCTTTGTAATGTTTGCGATTTTATTTTTTTAATATTTTCAAAAACAAAATGTCAACATTTAAAATTTATTTCAGTAATAGACAAAACTATCTATCAAATGAAGTCAAAATTATCATTTTTGGAAAATAAATAACCATTTTATCATATATTTTATGTTGATGTGTGATACAAAGAAAAATATCAGAAATGCTGAAAAGTCAGATGTGTGATGCTGCAAATTGGAAAGATTAATGATAAACTGAAGAAAATAAAAAAAATGTTAATACACATGTTAAAATGGGAAAACCTCTCCATACAGATGTGTCCATCAGTGCAAGTCAGAATAAGTGATGTATGTCAGAAGGCTTGTGCATAAAATCCCTATCTATTTACTATTTACACAATATCCTTAGACTAGTTTGTAGCTCACTGCAGCCACCATTTATGGGTGCTTAATTTCAAAACTATGAGTCAAAAATATAAACACAATATTTACAATCCAAACTCCTTAGCTTATATAGTTATATAGGTCTGAACTCATTTCAGTACCCTACACTTTGGTGTCTTTGCTTCTTTAATAACCATCACCACTACTATTCAATAAGGCATGATTTGTATTAAACCAAAAAAATAACATCATCACCAACTGTTATTAAAAGAGGCAAACTCTCCATTCAAAAGTGCCACTCAATGAAAGCCAGAATAAACAATGCATACCAGAAGGCTTATGCATAAAATCCTTATACATTACCTTCTCATCCAATATCATCAGAATAGTTTATCAATAATGAGAATAACAAACTAGAAATTAGTGTAGGTGTATTGGATGAGTAGGCACTATGTAGGGATTTTATGCATAAGCCTTCCGGAATTCTTGGATTAGTCTGGATTGCACTGTGTAGCACTGTCCAATAAAGAGCTTTTACTGCTTTAATAACAGACATGAGGAAGCATTAGAAATGGGAATTATGGGATGTTAATTTACATATTCTGAATAATAAACTACTTCATGCTCAATCTCACTTTTTACCTCTCACTCCATCTCATTGGTATGGGAGTTCAACAATTTTTATTTAAAAGTGGACCTAGGCAATGGCAAATCTTATTAAAAAAAAAAACATTAGGATGTAATAAAGAATAATACACTGTTTAAACAAAAACATTTTGTTTATATTATATAACCATTAAACTATTAAATATAACATTACAAAACAATATATATATATATATATATATATATATATATATATATATATATATATATATATATATATATATATATATATATATATATATATATATATATATATATATATATATATACATATATATCACAATTACTTTTAATGGTATTGCTCTTCAAAACATTTCTTAGCAAATAAGGTGAATTATAATTTTGGTTGAGAGATATAGCTTTGTCTATAGAGTATAACATAAGTTCCACTCCATAATATATAGTGTTATACATATTACTAAACTGATATATATATATATATATATATATATATATATATATATATATATATATATATATATATATATATATATATATATATATATATATATATATATATATATAGTGTTAACTAAGATGTTTATCAATAAGAAAAAAACATTGATATATGATTAAGATAAAGTTTAAATGGATGTGATTATTTTTCAATAAACATTTTTAAATATTAAAAAAGACTATGGTGGTACTTATACATTAGTATAATGTTACTGGTTGCTATTGTGACTAGAAAATATTACTATAAAAGTCATCATTGCACAACATATTTACAGGCAAGGGTTGGATCAATATAATAATAAAAATTATTATTACATAAATTTTATGATGATTTTACACACCTGTAAAATTTAATTTATCGTGAGTCAAAATTGATGATGATGACTTCCACATGCTAAACACAGGAAGAAACAAGAGATATTGGCTATAGTTTAGACAATTTAGAAAATGAAAGTACAAACATTAGCAAATATAATTTCAAAATTTTTTTCATTTTATAATAAAAAATGTATAGTTTAATAAAATTACAATAATAATAAAAATAAATAAATTAAATCGCAGACCAAAAAAATAAGAATGTTTGACTTAAATTTCTAGCGAAGTGTAAATGAGAGAAAAATAATAATAAACATCCTGACAGATAACTAGTCTTCTCATATAATTTCTTAAAGGAGAAATAATTTTTCTTCAGCTGACAACTCACACACACAAAAACAAATCACAATTTTGTCATCCAAAAATTTTCTAAAATAAAAAGCAAAACAAAATTGTCTTATAAAGAATCAATGAATCATATTGGATGAGCACATTCTAGTAAATTGAAACAAGAGATATAATATGTCTGCAGGGCATCTCATGAATATATATGTTTAAAACTATCAAGGTTGATCCATTTACAAAAAGGGTGAATGTAATGCAAATATATTATGGGCATATGTAATTTTAAAATGAAATGAAAATCTTCAGTTTCAGTAAAACCAGAATTATCCAATCAAGAAATCAGCAGCCAAATGATGTCGATTTACTAAGCTACTCTTAATTAATTAAAAGTGTCTCAAAAAGAGACAGGTAAGTAATAAGGAAATTACAAATATCATTCAAGTGTTTATCAAAAATGTAAATTACACAAAAGGAAATCTAAATAGCTAATAAAAGGAATTCTCAATACACACTATTTAACATAATAAAAGAATAATTTAAAATTACAAATATAATATTAAAAGTAAAACATAATATATTATGACATACACATAGATAGAATAAAATATGTTATGTTATTAGATATATGCAAAATCTATATAAATGTTTACTTTAGATTGAGCAAATATTTCACTAGATATTTATGCCATGGCAAGAATGTAAAATAAGTCACATTTTGGTACAGACCAGTCCCATAAATACACATTTGGGTGCAGGTAATATTCATTGAACTCTTTAAATGATTTGTTTTTTTAAATGTTGTGATATGGAGGCATGTGGAAGAATCCATCTTAGTTTAGGCTTTCAAGAAATAATTGGAGAGAACCAATAGGAAATCAGGATCCATCTTAGACTTGGTTTACCATGGCATCCTTGAGGTTTGAATATCCATGATGTAGAACATAGTCATCTGATAACGTGAACACAATCAAACTAACATAGTCTATTGTAAGAGTTCTAATGATTGTTTCTTTAACATTTAAATTAATAAACATTGCTCACAGTGGTCCACAAAAGATATCAGCAATGAATGAAAGTTATGGCAAGCCTGTCATTTAAATAAAAATCTCCATAAGTTAATACAAAATAAAAATCACAAATGAGCCAACAAAAATGAGCTGCACCGCTACTCCAGGAATAATGGACATCAATAGCCCCTAGTATAATCTTATGTCCAAATAAGAATAATAATAATGAGTCCTAAACTTCTGGGCTATTTATATACTACTTTACCTCCAACATAATCTTTCTTGTTTTTTTAACTAAAATATTTAGCTCAGGGGATTTCCCTATCTTACATTCAATCTTATTTACTAATTCTGACCAAAGCTTAACATATAAAAATGATCAATACAAAATTAAATCTTCACTACTCAAGATAAGTTAATAAAGATTGTATTTAATTAAGCAACAACAAAGTAATCAACTTTTCATTTCATTAAAAAAAAATCATAAACAAAAAAGCAATTACCTTTTTTTTAATTAAAAATAAACAGTTTCCAAAACATAAAACAAAATGTTAGTTTTGTAAAGTTATTTTTTTATAAAATTAACTTGAAACAGATTTTAAATTACAATTTTAAAATCACAAATTTTCAAAAGAAAAATAAATACGATTGTGTGTTACTATGTACTCCTAAAAGAATAAATGTCAAATTCAAAAATCAATGTAAATGTCACAATGGAACCTTTGGAGCAGATACAATTTGGTTATATATATATATATTGTAACTTTATATTTTAGTATAAAATATAAAGATTGATTTAACAGGTATAAAAATTTCTCTGTCTTCTTGGTGATTTGATTGGCTTGGCTTGCAATTTGAACAGATTATTTCTTGCATTCAAGATAATTTATTTAAAAAAATAAGTAATATTTTGCCTTATTTATTGTCTGTGTTATTTTAATGTATTTAAATTGCTTCTTTCCATCCACTGATTTGTATCAAAATATGTTTAACTTTTAATAAATTATTAGTACACATTAAGTTTAGTAAAATGTGATTGAAAGTAATAATAATTCTTATTTATTTCAAATAGTCTTAGAAATTATTTTCATTGAATTAAAAAACCATTTGTTTAACTAATTTTTAATTATTAGATAAAAATATAGTAACCACGTATGGGTTTCAGTGTAAAATAAAAAAGAGCACGATTATGATAGCATTCTTGTCTGGTCTGATAAAATTAAGAATAAAATGTATGCAAAATATGTTAATTTTTTTTTAAATTAATAAGTAAACAGATTTACCAAAAATTTTCTTACAAATCTAAACATAAAATGGTGGTATTTAATAATAGAATGGATTTCTAGATTTAAAAGATCTGTTTAAGTTAGCTAGCCAATTGGATCAAATCGCTAATAATTTTTTCCAATATTTACATTTACAAATATGTCAGACCTCTCAATGTTGAAAGCAGAATTAATTGCAGATTCTCGGTATGTTTGGAATATTTTATTATTCTACAATTTGGCAACACTAAATAAATGTTTTAATTACAGAAGTTTTTTAGATATGAAAACTTTCTTTTTAAAAAGGAAGAGGTTTAAAATCAAAGTTAAATGTTAAAGTTATTAACATGGTTTAATATTTATGTTTATAATTTAAAATAATATAGCATTGATTAATTTATTTAACTACATACAGCCAGTAATGTATTTTCAATTTAATTTGTTTACTATTTGAATAATGGAAACAGTCTTCAAATAATGAGCTAAAACTACTTTCTGATATTTATCGTCACTTTGGAATTATTAAATTATTTGCTCTAGTTATTATTCCTAAATTTAAAGGTGGATAATTAAATATTAGCCTGGATGTTATAAACTTGGAACAGTTTTATATAAAAATGTAGAATTTAATAACTTATGAAGAACATTTTCATTTAAACTCTGCATGTCATGTTTTTGGAATTGTTTTATATTCATGGAGCCACGTAAAATCATTAATTTAAAAGTGCTTATAATAACAGACAAATGGATATAATTACATTTATGGAATTCAACTATAATTATAATTATTACTTTGTGTATTTATTATTCATGACATTTTTACATTTGATTTCACGGATCATATTTATTATAAAGTGTTGTACAATTTAATTTATGTCACACACACACACCTGCTAGAATTCATGTATTTAAGTAAGAATGAATTAATTTAATTTTATTGTTATATGAACTTGTATGTAAAGTTCATGAGTTTTATTTTATTAGGTTTAAATTAAATTAATGGGATTGAATAAAATACTTATTCAAGGGAATAGCGCTTGTGAAAAAGTTTGAAAATTACTAATAAATTTATGATATGTGTCAACCTCTCATGAAGTGTCTTATGAGTCTTTCCAGAGTTTTATTCTTATAGTAATGTCACTTATATTACATTGTTGTTATGTTTTTATTTTAAGTAAGATAATTTAATATATTAGTTGTCCTGATTAGTGAAACACTTTTTATTATGCATGAACCCACATCTGCTAAAATGCTAGTGTTTACTGAATGGTCAGAATAACTGAGGAAGATGATTTTGCACTTTAAATATGAAGTAAATATTAATATTGCTTTATAATGTTAAAATACATTAATCTGTGCTGGTAGTTAATCTGCAGATTAATTAATTGCGACTTTCTGTATTTTTACACTCATTCCTGTGCTGGTGGTTAATCCGTAGAATTGTGTAATTATATTTAGTGCTTTACAGTGGTGTATAAATCCACAAGGAACTCAGTGTTACATAATTCTTTTGTGTAGATGAATGCATCCACAGGAATATGATTTTACTTCATAAATATAAGTTTGGGCAAAGTATTTTGGTTATTCTGCTAATATCATCTTATTCCATTTAAAAGCATAATTTATAAGTTAAATCATAAAATGTAGTAGGACATTTTATCTAAGTTACCTCAAAAAAGTTAACTGTTTGTTAATTAATATTTTATCTCAATTGAAGTTTATATTTTCATTTTGATTTAGCATTAGCATTATAGCTAAATCCTACAAATATAATATTATTTATTACATTATTATAGGTCTACATTATTAGTTTATTGGTGCTGGAACTGACACATTGGATATTTCTTGGTTTGATGTTGAATTTTAGTAGAATTTCCTCAAGACATCAATTATATCAAATTGTGCAATATAATGTATGATTAGGCTTTATAAAACTGTGCCTATGATATGTTATTGAAGCAAGCCAATGAAATGATAATTTATTTATTTATTTTATTTGCTTATTCATGTATTTAGTTATTACATTAAACATTAATTACTTGTTAATCATAAAATTGTAAATAAATATTGATTTATAATTAAACTTACTGTGCCATTGCTATTTGTCATTCATAAAACCAGAAATCCTATATCTTGAATAGAGCATGCACTGATGTACATAGTGTTGTCAACATGATGTAAGAGTTTAGTAATATTTTGAGAAAAAAAAAAACATTTGAATGTGTTTTGTCCTTGGTAGTTTATGATGCATAAGGTACAATAAAATCCCATTTACCTTTTCCATCATTTTAGCTTTGCATAGTTGATTCTAGTACAGGATACAAAATTGATTGATTTTATAAACTTATAAACAGATTTACCAGATAATGACATGATTGAATGTATTTACTTAATGTTTAATTGTCTTTCATCAGTATAACAAGAGTCTCATTGATATTTATTAAATTATAAAAAAGAACCCAAGTATTCCATGTTTATTTATTATTGCAAAGCTCTTACCTAGACTAGCATTTGTATTAAAATCATATATGAAATTTTAAAATGTATAATATTTAGTAGTTCCACAAATTATACCATCTTGTCCATGGTCGTATAAGGTTTCATGCAATGAAAAATCGCAAATTAAGGTTTGAAGGATAATAAAATTACATACTTATAATTCATCTAATGTATTTTCACAAACTACTATGATAGGTCTTTGCACTATACCCTGGCTGCAACCAAAGTATATTATAACAATTTTATGTTATATCATTAGTTTTCTTTGTTGTAATTTGCTCCAGATTTTGGTTATAGTCTTTGGTGCACAATATAGATGGCACAATATGCTCTTGGTTATAGTTCTTGTCACCACAGTGATTGGAACATTCAGGTACAAGTTTGATGGGTACAGATCTTGGCTGCCCAATAATTAAAACCATTGGTTACAAAGAATTCTATCACAGTTCCTGGCACCAATGTGGTAGGCATTAGTACATCCCTTCAGTCTATTAGGTTATAATAAGGTGGTTTGATTATAGTAGTTCTCTGACATCAAAATATTAGGCTTGATTAACGATACGTGTACATTTAAAATGAGAGGTCAATATCAATCTTCGATAATACCTGGGGTTAAATACAAAGAGTATTATGTTACTAATTATTAGGAGAAAGAAATTTGATTTCAATTAAAAAGCAAAATCTTTCCCTGTTAAACCATTTATATTTCCACCCTAAAATCTACTTGCCCAGTATACATTTTCCCTCGCTCTTCACATACCTTTAAAAGATTGTATTAATTTAACAAGCCTTAGTGCCACCCCGAACACAATAAAAGAAAGCAAAAGTTAAATAATTTCCCCCTCCCTTTCTGTTGAGAGAGTATGCAAAGAGGTTATCGTACATACGTTTAATTTGGATGATGTAAAACTGGGTGAAAATATTCTAATTTAACTCCCCAATATAATATCCCGATGGCTACCTCAATTCTAATTCTCTATCCCAGGTACTTTGAATAAGTATTGCTATAAATTTTTATATCCGTGGTCAGCAAACATCGTAAACAGGTGATAACATTTTATTATGATTACTTTTCTTTATTTTACAATAGATTATACAATAACAAATAAAGTATGAGAATATAATTTATATAAATAAAATCCCCCCTTTACCACTATATACATTTTAAACATTAGAATATTGAATCTTTATGTTCAAGATCTACAGATAAATTAAACAAAAAAAATCATTTCTAATTTATATCTAAGTTAATTTAATTGCTATGAATACAAATGGTTAAATATTGATGTCAATGTGTGAGTGGTCTATATTCGTTATCCTTGCCCAAAACAATGAATGTTTCATTTTATTAATTCCCAAAATACTAAAATAGGTTATACACAGATCTAACCCTTTGAACTTTTCCCATTTGCACATATAAACTCTTTAAATTAGATATACCTTTACCTTTGAGTAGTAAATAATAATGATTTATGTACATGTATATTTTTTATATATAAACAAATGTATAGGCCGGCTATATATGTCACTCCACGTAAGTTGATGCTGCCCTGATTAACATTAATTAAGAAGTGATTTATTGCTGAATGGTGTATGCTTATATGATTTTTCACATCACATATTGGTATTGGCTGCTTCGGTTAATATCTGTGTGACCACCAGGAAATACCTTCTACAGAAGTTTATGTCGTTCAGAAAATTGTGTGAGTTAAGCTCCTTCTTGAATTAAAAAAATATTCAGCAGTCCTAAAGCATATTTATCGAAAAAAATATATATCTGATATAATCTACCCATACCATACAGGTAGGTTATGTAGCTCTGTCCATTCAATAATACTAATTTAAACCACATATATAACTTCATCTTGCTTACTCAGTTCAATATTAATCATTAATATTTTACACCACACATAGATATATGTGGCTTTCTCTGTCCAACACTAATCAAAAACTAAAAACTTTTTTTCACCTCCTAGGTAGGTTATTGTATATCACCGTCTGCCCACAAGTTTTAATTACTTACATCCACCTTCGAGCTATTGCATCAGATAATCTTACTTTGTGTACATTCGTTATCAAAATCTTGTTTCAAAAATCTCTTTTTAGGAATTTTAAACTCCATATTGGAGTAATAGACCACCCACATTCTATAGATAACAAATTTGGAAATAATTTACAAATTAATTAATTAAAAAAAAAAAAAAACTACTTGACTACATACAAAAAAGTAAAATTAGAAAAACAAAGATTAATCAAATCCACCTTTTAAATGGAAGATTCTTGTCAATCACACAAAGAATATTTTTGTTATATTTTTCAAATAAAAGAAAAACATTTTAAAAATATCAAAAAGAAAAAAAATATATACAGAAAGTTTATATCTTCATCTCTTCCCTTTATCGTGGTACTTGCTTTGTATGCTTGCTCAAGACTGAGGTGTTTAGGGGTTTGTGAAGAAATAGGAAGATGACTGTAAATGTCCACAACAACATTTTCTGCTCCTTTGCAATATCTCCCGGTGTAGTTAAATTCCTGAAGGAATAAACTCCACCAGACCAACCTGCTATTGAGAGCCTAACAACCAGGGGAGAAGCTTCTGGAAAGCCCATGCAATGGAAAGGGCCTCCTTTTCAGTGACAGTATAATTAATTTCTGGTCTCTTTAGTAAGTGGCTTATAAAATATAACACTCCTGTTCATCCATCAGGTTGAATTTGGGACGGAGTGACCCCAAGCCCATATCCACTACTATCAGTTTGGTGTATGAATGACTTATCATAATCAGGATAATCCAACACCACCTGCTTTAAAAAACGTTGCTTTACATGGTTAAAAGCCTCTTCCTGCTCGGTGGTCCATTTCGATTGGACCACTTTTCTGATCAATCTGAGCAATGGTTCCATATGGCCAGTGAAATTCTCACAAAATCATAAAAGTTAGTCCCAAAAATTACCATATATGTTTCTTTTTTTCTGAGATCTAGAGAAATCTGCAATCACAGTTATTTTATCTGGATGAGCCTTGATTCCTGACTGGCCTACCAAATGACCCAGAAATTTGATTTCATCAGAATCCACCTTACTCTTTTTTAAATTTATCTTGATACCTTTTTCTTTACATTCCCTAAAACTGTTCCAACTGCTGGAGGTGCTCTTCCACAGATGCAGATTCCATAACTACATCGTCCACATACATGGTAAAAAATTTCTTGATATCAGATGATAGGACATGATCTAGGCACTGCAGTAGCCCAGCACCGCTGTTGGTAAGTCCAAATAGCATACAATTAAACTTGTATGAATATCCCCCATACCTGAAGGCAGTATATTGGTGATCCTTCAGGTGGAGTTCTATCAGCCAGTAACTGGAAGTTAAATCGAATGTAGAAAATATTCTTTTTCCTTTGAATTTTCCTAGTAACTCTTATATCAGAGGTGGGATTGTACAGTCTGGTATAGTCACCTATTGAGCTGACAGGCATCCAAACACAACCTTACTGATCCATCTTTATTTCTAACCTCCACCAAAAGGTTGCAATAAGGAGAGGAATATTTACTAATTATGCCCCCATTCAACAATTGCTCTAACTGTTTCTCCACTTCTTTTTAAATTGATTTGGGACTGGGGATGACTATGCTTGAAAAGGTTCACCAGACTTCAGTTTGATCCTCTGTTGGTATCCTCTGATCTTCCCTGGACTTTCCGTAAAAAATTCAAGATACTCTTGGAATATCTCTTGGAGTTTATTGCTGTCCCCATTAGATGATGTCTTCACCTCACTCATTTTTTTGCATCAAATTTAAAATAGATTGATTTATACAACAAGTTTCCCCCCAAGTTAGGCAACTGAGGTGGCAAGATTTTAATATCACCTCCCTGGTAGCTCATTATGTCCTTTTAATAATTTACAATGCCCTGCTTCTTATACAAGAAATCTGAATCTAATATAACCTCATGAATTAGACTACCCATAATTAAAAATACATGATAAACTATCCTCACACTTATAAGTAATTCTAATCATATTTGCTTAGGTATAAGGTTTGATTTTTGGTTATTTGCAAGGGTGATTTGTGTTGCCTTTAAAGATAAGGTCTCTATTTCTGAGTTTACTGATAAAATTCTCTGGTATAATTCCTTAGATATCACTGATGTCTGGATACCAGAGTCTAACATTGCAATGACATCAATTCCCTCAATTTCTAAAGGTATTTTTGGACAACTCTGCAGTGCATACTTTTGCACTTTATCTTCCCAAGAACAGATAAAATTTGACATTTCTTTTTTGATGAGGTGTTTAAGTGGCCCACACTTCATGTTCCAATGTTGGGTTGTACCTTCACTATTTTCTTGCATCTCTTCTACCAGTCCATCTTGCTCTCTCCCATCAATGATGTCTAATAAGTAAGATACTTGTTCAACTGATTTTGCTCTAGTCAGTATTAGCATCTTTGTGACATGAGAAAGCTAATTTCATCAGATAATCCTAATGATTCTGTCCTCTGACATATTACATGTGTTTAAAGTCCACAGTCTTGCTACTTGTCTGCAGAAAAACTGGAAAATTTTTGTTTATACCATTTTTGTATTTCTCCTGCATAATTTGATACAGTATGGTCTCCTGACACTCTGTGCTCCAGAAATGTATAATAATCCTGCCCTTATATTCCTGGAAGGTTTGTGGGTATTGGAACAAAGATTCCCACCATGTGTGAGCATTTCCATGCAAGTGATTACATGCAATTGCTAGTTGACTAAGCTCATCTATTGGGTTAACATGGAAATATTTTTCCAAACACCTAATATGCTCAATAGGAGCTTCAACTGCCTGTCCCTCAAATATCTTGATTTTCAAAAACTGTTTAGTACTTTGCAAAGGTAATTGTTGATTAGTCCTCTCTTGCTTTGGATTCTTTTGTACAGACTTAACCAACTTCCCATCTATTTGAGGTTTCTACTCTCTGCTTTGATTTGGCTTGCTAGGTCCCATATCTCACTTCTCAAATACTGCATCTATTTCTTGCAATATTTCACTCTTCACTTCTTCTACTTTTGTCAGTAGCTGCTCTCTGTTCATGCATCTCCTTTCTCCATTCTTCTAGTGCTTTGGTAGTCTATCCATCTCCTTTTTTATGTAACATAAAAGATCCTGCATCATTAAATTCAGGTCTTCCTTTTCATTTTTGGGTTCATCTTGTTTGTCCCCCCAGTCTTCTTTTTCTAGCTGTTTTTCCATATCTTTTTTTTTGCTTTAGTCGACATATATTCATATTAGAAATCCTATAACTTTGTGAATCTTTAATCTGTAATTTCAGGAATATCTATTACATTATCTTTCTTTCAATTTTGCTCGCATTAAACTATATTAACTTTTGTAACTATCTTAAATTCTGAATATCTAGTTTTAATTCATATTATAACAACTTAAAATCGCATATTAAATTCAGGTCTTCCTTTTCATTTTTGGGTTCATCTTGTTTGTCCCCCCAGTCTTCTTTTTCTAGCTGTTTTTCCATATCTTTTTTTTTGCTTTAGTCAACATATATTCATATTAGAAATCCTATAACTTTGTGAATCTTTAATCTGTAATTTCAGGAATATCTATTACATTATCTTTCTTTCAATTTTGCTCGCATTAAACTATATTAACTTTTGTAACTATCTTAAATCCTGAATATCTAATTTTAATTCATATTATAACAACTTAAAATCGCATATTTCCCTCTATTTAACACTGCAAATATACAAAAATTTAATCTTGTATTAAAACTACTTCAAATCATGTACTTTTCTCTATTTCAAGCTAGAAATATATAAAATTTAATCTTCTATTATCTTATGCAGTACACCATTTCTTACCTTCAGTCCCAATCACCATATGTTTAAGTCATCTTCCTTCCAGCACATTTCCCTGATTCTATTATAACTCATGATCCATACTAAACATTTAACGAACAAAAAAAATATAGATAATTTTCTTTTATTTTGAACCAACTGTTGAAAACATATATTACTCAACCTACAACTCATCTATACTAGATTTTGTAAGTAAACAAAAAAATATCTCTCTTCGTTAATTTCATTTCCACTAATATTACTAATTTTATTTTCTTTCATCACTCTATTTGCAATTTTTATTTGAGACTTTACATGTTGGGGCCAATTCTGTTTGTAGTAAAAAAATAAGTTAAAATATAAATGTTATCTTAAAAATGATATTAAAACCTTAATGAAACAAAATATTTCTTTTAGAATTAAATTAATAAAATTATTTTAATATTAGTTGAGTGTATATGGCTGCTAGACTTGGTTAAATATATGTTAGTTTTAAAGGGATTTTGATTTCGGACTATTTGTTTCATAGTTGTGTCAATGCTGGTGGAGAGATATATGGATGTTTATATCAATGTAATGTGAAGTGTGTCAGCACCTAGAGTGACGAGTCCAACTGAATGCATGACCCCAAAGAGAAGTAGTCATATTGATGAAATGGATGCAGACATATTTCCTGCACCATTGACCCATTCCAATTCTATGGATTGAGAAGATAAGTCAGCAAGATAAGACCACTCTTCCACCCATATGTAGCATTTTCTTTTTATTATATGCATGATTCCTTCTCCAGATAAAAGTACATTCCTATACAGCTTGAAGCTCATGTTTTCTCCAACAATATCATGCTGTTCAGATGCACATTCCTGTCGGCATGATTCTATGCTAACATGTTCACATTGCATTGGTTGCTGATATATGTCTGAAAGCAAGCCTTGGTATGGCTGTGGATTTTTAGCCTGGAATCAAATGTTTGAAAATGTTTTGTGTTGTCTGGGTAGCTTATCTATACTCAACATTCTAAAATTTCAAATTAAAGTTAAAACAAATAAAAATAAATAAAATAATAATGAAACAGAACAAAACATAAATTTATTCTTGTGTTATAAAAAATATTTTTTAAAAGTTTGTGTGTTATTACTTATATAGACATAAATAATTTTTTGTGTTATTAGTACTTACAGTGATTGCTTTTACTATTCTTTATTATTAAAAATATATTTAATGTTTTAAACCTCTGCTATTCCATGAGCTAGTGACTTGGGCTGACAGTCATGATTTTAACAGTGTGTATCTGCCTACTCTATCAATTTTCTTGGTTTGATTGGCCTAGTGGCACACTTGTATGACAAATATGGTAAGACTGTAAATATATCACTTCTTCCCTGACCTTATAAATGGTGCCCAATGTGAGGTGACAATTCTGTACAGGTTCAATATTCCTCATTTAAGTCTCCATTGAAGAAAATGACATTTATATCTGTACATCACGGAGAGATTGATAATACTCTTTGAAAATACCTGGGGTTAAATACAATGAGTATTATGTTACTAATTGTTAGGAGAAAGAAATTTGATTTCAATTAAAAAGCAAAATCTTTCCCTGTTAAACCATTTATATTTCCACCCCAATATCTATTTGCCCAGTAGACAATTTCCCGCACTCTTCACATATCTTAAAAGATTGTATTAATTTAACATTCCTTAGTGCCACCCCCAATGCAATAAAAGGAAGCAAAAGTTAAGTAATTTTCCCTTCCCTTACTGTACAGAGAGTATGAAAAGAGCTTATCGTACATATGTTTAATTTGTATGAAGGATAACTGGTGAAATATTCTAATTTAACTCCTAGATATAATATACCAATGGCTAGATCAATTCTAATTATCTATCCCAAGTACTTTGAATAAGTATTGCTATAAATTTTTATAGCCGTGGTCAGCAAACATCGCAAATAGGAGATAACATTTTATTATGATTACTTTTCTTTATTTTATAATAGATTATATGATAACAAATAAAGTATGAGAATATAATTTATATAAATAAAATCCCCCTTCCCCACATATACATTTTAAACATTTGAATATTGAAACTTTATGTTCAAGGTCTACAGTTAGGTTAAATAAAAAAAAATAATTTGTAATTCATATCTAAGTTAATTTAATTGCTATGAATACAAATGGTTAAATATGCATGCCAATGTGTGAGTGGTATATATTCCCTACCCATGCACAAAACAACGAATGTTTCATTTTATAATTTCCCAAAATACTAAAATAGGTTATACACATATTTAACCCCTTGAATTTTTCCCATTTGCACATATAAACTCTTAAAATTAGATATACCTTTACCTTTGAGTATGTAAATAATTTTGATTTACGTATATGTATATTTTTTATATAAAAATTTATTTAAAAAAAAATTTATAGGTCAGCTATATATGTCACTCCATGTAAGTTGATGCTGCCATGATTAACATTAATTAAAAAATGAAGGTGAAATGGTGTAAAAGAACAAGAAAAAATAATAATCTTATATTTAATTGGTTTGTAATTTGATCTGTGTATAAGCCATATTATATTATAATACTTCATATAATAACACACACACACACATATATTTTTATATATATATATATATATATATATATATATATATATATATATATATATATATATATATATATATATATATATATATATATATATATATCATAAGCTACTAACTATTACAATTATCTGGGTTATATACACTTTTAAAAAAAATACAAATAACAAACTATATAAAAAAAATATAAACATTTTTTTTTACTTTACTCATCTTTATCTGCTGGCTCTCCAGGTTCAAACATCTGGGTGGACCATCTCAACTTCAATCAGGGTAAACTGAATCTCTGACACATCCATGTTGTCGACCATGTATCTGAACTAGTGGGTATACTGATACAACTTTTCCTACTCAATGCTTTTGTAGGCTATCAGATGAAACTTGTTTGTCATTTTAAATATGACATTCTATTTTGTTTTCTTCTTGATTTATTGCTGAATGGTGTATGCTTATATGATTTTCCACATCAAATATGGGTATTGGCTGCTTTGGTTAATATTTGTATGACCACCAGGAAATACCTTTTACAGAAGTTTATGTTTATTCAGAAAACTCCGTGAGTTAAGCTCCTTCTTGATTAAAAAAAATATTCAGCAATACAAAAAGCATATTTATTGAAAAAAAAATAAATATCTGATATAATCTTCCCATACTGTACAGTTAGGTTTTATGTTGCTCTGTTTGTATAAATGGCATATAGCTTCATTTTGCTTTCTCAGTTCAATGTTAATAATTAATATTTTACACAACGCATGGATTTATGTGGCTTTCTCTGTCCAACACTAATCATAAACTGAAAACTTTTTGTTCCCCTCCCAGGTAGGTTATTGTATAGCCCCATCCACCCACAAGTTTTAATTACTTATGTGCCCTTTCAAGCTATTGTGTCAGATAATCTTAGTTTTTGTTCATTCTTTATCAAATTCTTGCTTCAAAAATCTTTTGTTAGGAATTTCAAACTCCATATTGGAGTAATAAACCACCAACATTCTTTAGACAACAAATTAGAAAATAATTTACAAAAATAATTTATTAAAAAAAAAAAAATACTTGATTACATACAAAGAAGAAAAATAGAAAAACAAATATTAATCAAATTCACCTTTTAAACGAAAGATTCTTCTCAATCACACAAATAATATTTTTGTATATTTTTACAATAAAAGAAAAACATTTTAAAAATTATCAAAACGAAAAATATATATGGAAAAATTTATACATATTACATATACGTTTACAAAAAAAAGTGATTCATTTATAGTGTGTTATTATAAATATTAAAACATTTACAATAAATGGCTCATTTATAGTGGGATATTATTTCAAAATAAATAATATATGTGTTAGTTGTGTACACAAGGAGATGGGAATCTAGTATAGACCAACTCTCATTGTTTATTTCTTTTTAAATTATTAAATTTATTCACTAAATTTAGCTGTGCCAAATTGTTGTCTACAGCCATCTTGTGCATGACGTTTTATGGTCTGGCACTATATATATATATATATTGTAACGATATATTTATATATGGTCTGGCACTATATATATATATATATTGTAACGATATATAAATATGTCGTTACATTAATTTAAAAGAAAAACAAAGTTCGCAAATAAAAATAAATATATTAAAAATCTATAAAAAAACTAAACGCTAAAATTAAAATGTTGTTAAATATATATATTCGCACAGATGCTAAACTTTAAAAATATTTTTTTTTTATATATAAATAAAAAAAAGTATTTGAACGTATTTTTTTTTTTTTTGATAAAAAAATACAAGAGTTAAATATTAAAATATTTAATATAAGTTAAAATAAAAACAGGTATTAATTAATTCCTGTAATCTATAAATGGAAATGATTGTTTATTATTTGAAAAACAAGCTAGCCCTCAAGGCTCTTATGTAATTAAAGGGTCAGATGGAAATTAGATAAGAGAAATTAGCTTGACCAATGGAAGCATCAAGCTTTGGCTCAGACCGTAATGAAAGTGATGGACTGGTGATGTTTTGTTGTTTGAATCCGTGTGGATAATATAAAAAGGAGAAATATTGAGTATTGGGCAGTTCCAGATGTTGGTTTTTTGAGAGTGGTGATAGAGACGCACATATCACACACTCTCTCTCTATTTTAAAAAATGAACTGATTGTGATACTGAAATGAACCAGCTAATGCTACCTCTGGAACATCTGACCGGGTTTCAAACAAGGACTCCGTGGAAAAATAAGAACCTGGACTCTACTTCCGTAAGCTATTAACAATGAACTAAAAAAATTTTAAATAATTAAGAACTTTCGTGCAAGCAATTTAAATGTTAAAATGGAATTTCTATCTGATCTTTAAGTTTAAAATCAGTTGATGCTTAATTTTATATGTTTGTTATTGATAAAAAATCATTTCCATTCATTTTAATTGTATAAATTATTTATTGTTTAAATTTTAAATGCATAGAATTTAAAGTTGGGTATAGACATTGCATAGATTCGTTAGCGGTTGATGATGTTGAGATTTTCACAGTCGATTAGAATGTATAGGTCAACGATGTTAATGCAAGCACCTTATGGTGAGTGCCATGGGTTTTGTGTATTCCCTTTTTGCAATTGACGTTATCGATGATTTTGTATTATGATCGATTGTGTTTAATTTGGATGTTTTTGACCGTGGAATCTGTGCAGCCGATCTATACTTAACATTTTAAAACAAATTGTATAAAAGTTTTCTGTGCGAACATAGATAAATGATAAATTTAAGTCGGGCGTGAATGGCTATATAGTTTTATAAGGTTATATTAAGGGAGGGTAATCTTAGGTTATTTGTTTCATGGTTGAATTGGCTCAATGGTTTCGATATATTTGTATAGGTAGTAAATGTAGCAGGAGATCCGCCATGTGCAGGATTACATATATACGCTGCACAGCCTCTGTTGCCTATGGAATTGGATAGTAAGACACAAGACACAATCCATTCCTATGGAGTTTTATGTTTATTGTTCTACTCGCCATCAGAAGTAGCATTCCTGGTGGTGGAGAGCAACAATGTCTTCTCATTATACTGTTCAGATGTGCATTCCTGACAGTATAGTCTATTTAGTGCCGTTGTATTTTCATGCTACATTGAATACATAAATGTATCGGATGATTGGCGTCAGTTTGACTTTGAACTTTTAGCTTAGGGTTAAATAAGGGAAGAATATTGTCTTTTCAAATACAGATCTATGTAGCCTATTCATACCCGACCCTCTAAATAAAATATTAAACATTATAGCAAGCTATTTTAAATGTAAAATTAAAAATTAAGATAAAAATCTAAATGTTAAACTTATTCTTCGAGTTTAGAATGATTTTATATGTGCGTAAATAAATATTTTTTATGTGTTAATTTCTGGCAGTGGCTTTTATTATTTTTTTATATTTATATCTAAGGTTATATATTTTATTATCTCTGCGTCTCCACTGAGCTAGTGACAATGGGCTAACGGTCTAAATATGTAAATAAAGTGGAATCCTAACAGCGCGTATCTGCTTACTTTATAAATTTTTCTAGGCTCAAATGCCTAGATGGCGCCCTTGGTAGTGTGGTGCGGTGCGATGCGATCTCCCACTTCGTTTGGATCATTATAATATATATATATTATAACAAAACCCTATTTACCCCTCACTAGACACGTATGGACTATGGAATATGTATAAGGTGTATTAATATTTAATTAATTGATTCAACCCAAAATATTATTATTTAAACCTAAGGGTTATTCTCGCAACTGTAATACATCCCCAATGTGTATTTATGGTCATCTGAAGGACACCAATCACCAAACCTATACGAATATAAGTATTACACGAAGTGCATATATTACCAACAATAATATTGTTTATGTAATGTAAGAGAAGTTTTGACTATCAGCTAGCTCAGTCAAGAAGTCGGGTGATGTCACAGCCATGAGTAGCTAAGAATGGGATAAAGAGTTCCCTTTTTATTTTTAAACCTAAAAATATCTAAAACAATCATAAACTAAGTAAATGGATTTATAAATAATTAAACTGAGTCAATACTCTATTTTCTTGATATATATTTATTTAATATTATAAAAAAACAATATTTAGCACTCTGTCATTTCAAATCGCAATCATACATCATTGTCTTAATAGATCTCACATACGTATCTTAAGTAACGAAGATCCATACTACGAAAATGTGTATCATGTGACTTTTAGAAGTCGTTGCTTTTTTATGTCTGTAATGGAATGAAGCATTAAAGAAATATAAAGTTAGTTCACAAGTCATTTTCACTGATTATTGAAAATTCAAAAATTTTCTTTTTATAAAGAAGATTTTAAAACATCAATGACAAAAGTTCTTTACTTGCTTTCCTGGGAAGTAGCAGAAGCATTTTTTATTTATTTATTATATAGTTCCATTCCAAAGGTAATTAGGCCATTCAAGGTAATGATCCTAAATTTTTATGTCTGTTGGCTGATGAGGTTTATTTGATTCCATGCTGGAAATATGTGTTGTTTGAAGCATCCTGGTTTATTGAGGCAGCTCCAGCAGGTTGGGATCAGGGGCTTGAATCCGATGTGGCTTCTCTTACCCCGACATGTCTGTTGAAACTGCCATTATATTGTTTTAATTACGAACTCATTTAGTTGTTTACTATTGTAGATCTGTTGAAAAAAGACCCTATGCATTCTGGGTGGCTCACTTTTATAACCCCCTTCATTTATTCTAGAAGCTTTTTTTTAACTCACTTCCGATCTTCAATGTGGAATAACCAGATTCGTTAAACATGTGGTAACATATGTCATTGTTTCTATTTTGATATAACAGAATAATAAAATCCCATCTGCCGTAAAACTCTAGTTTTTCAACATGAAACAAAAAATGTCATTTTTCTGTTTTCACTACTTAATTCATTTATACACACATTTATCATATATATATATATATAATTTTAAATGACAGAGACTTCCCCCCCATGTTTATGTATTTGTAACCACCACCACGTAATAACTATATATATATATATATATAATATTTAATCTTTAAATCTATATATATCTACCGATTAAATACTTTATTTGTGACTGGTTTGAACCCATTCTGTCACAATACCCACACCTCCAAAAGCATTCAAATACATTTGTGTATTTTCAATGGCTCTTTTTGTACAACACTTATGTATTACCTGGTTCTTTGATTTCCCCTTTGTTTGCAAAGTGCCAGGCATGCTTTAATGACTGAGCATTATATGACCCCTTGATTCCATGCCCAGTGTCCACACAAAATGCATTATCCCCTTGATTACAGCAGATAGTGTATGGGCCTTCATATAGATTGCAAAATTTGTGGCACATGAACTTACCCAAATCACTGACGTGAGGGGTTTTAATCATGACTCTATCTCCTACATTAAATAGGGTGCCCTATGTCTCACTTTCTTTACATTTTGATGGCTCACCTGCTGTAATGTCTGATATGCTTTAATGTGGTCACTCTTGTAAATATGTGGTTCTTCTATCTCTGGTACAAAAGTCTTTTTCTGACATGGTATGTGCTATCCAAATTCGATACGAAATGGAGCAAACCTGCTTGATTCATTTATGATCCAGTTTATAAAATCCACAACTCAATGAGTCCATTTAACCCAGCCTTTATGATTCATGCCCATATACATTCGAAACAAATACCCAACTCCCTCATTACTCTTTCACAAAAGCTCGATTGCAGGTTCCAGATAGAGGTAAAATTATAACTAATCCCCTGTTGTTGGATCTACATGTGCCATTCCATGGACATGAAGGGAGAACCATGGTCAGGCAATATGCTCTTGGGTTTTCCAGTCTCTGTAAAATGTCTGTCTTCTAGCATTTGATGGCATTCTTCGTGTTCACCTGTGCAATAGCATATGCTGACACATATTTTGAGAATAAATTGTACCTGACAAGAAGATATTTTTTATTGAATGCTGGCAGAGGGCCATAAAAATCTAATGCTATCATTTCTTGCGGTCTATTTGGTATTATTGACAGCATGGCTGCTGCATAATTTTGGTTTGCTGGTTTGGTTCTCTAACAACTTTCACAATCCCTTAACATTTTCAAAACTGATGCTTGGATGTTTGGCCAGTATAGTTGGTGGACATAACATCACTTCTTTCTGTAATGTAGGAGGTATAACTGTTTTCCACTGCTCTGGATCAGCATGTGTCTGGTACTGTAGAATATTTTTGTGAAGCCGGTACCTTGTTTCCTTTCCTGTCTTTGTTGAGCTCTCTTCATTTGTTCATTTTCCTATTTGTTTGGGTATCTCTTTTAATTGTTCATCTCGATGCTGCCATTCTTCCAAATGAGCCAAGTCCTCTTCAACCCTTTTGTTCTTTCTTATATCCATACTGGCAATATACAGTTTCTCCACACCCAGCTAATCAGGATGGTGACCAGATGGATTCTGGCTCAAAATATCTGCCACAATATTCTTTGGACCCTTACAATATTGAACGGTATAATTATACTCCTGCAACAACAAGCTCCAAACAATCAAATGGCTGTTGGTGAGATAGCTATGATTTATAAATTCGAGGCTCTTATGATCAGTCTGTACGATGACTTCTGACCCCAACAAAAATGGACAAAACTTTTGAAATGCCCAGATAAGCACCAGTGCTTAATTTTCTGTAGTGGAGTAATTCAATTCAGGCCCCTTGAGTAATCAGTTGATGAAATACAGCACTCCCAATTGATTTCCTTCCTGTATTTGTGACAGTGTAGCCACCAAACCATACCCACTGTTATCTGTTTGTACCACAAACGGTTTGTTAAAATCCAGAAAAGAAAGCATAACTTGTCTAGTAAATCATTCCTTTATGTTTTCGAGAGCCCTCTCCTGTTCTTAATCCCATTTCAAGGATGTACCTTTTCTCAATAATCTAACCAAATATTTTGTCCATTCAGCCAATCGCTCATGGAATTGGTTGTAGAAGTTACAAAGACCCAAGAATGACCATACCTGCTTTCGAGATTTAGGTTTAGAAAACTTCTTAATGGCTGATACCTTGACTGGGTGGGGTTGCATCCCCTGAGCTCCCACCATGTGACCCAAGAATGTAACTTCATCTTTCATCATAGTACTTTTTTAAAATTGATTTTGATACCTTTTTTCTGACATTCCTGAAGAAACATCTCAACATCTTTTTGATGCTCCTCAATACTGGATGCGGCTATCAATACATCATCGACATACATAGTTATGTGTTTCTTTATCTCATCTGCCAATACTTGAGCCAGACACCTTAAAAAACCAGCCCAACTATTTATGAGCCTAGAGCCTAAATGGCATTCTTTTAAATTGTTATGACTATCCTCTATACCGAAAAACTGTATATTGCTGGTCCTCTGGGTGGAGATGGATCTGCCAGTAACTGGCCATCAGGTCGAATGTTGAGATAACCCACTTACCTTTGAATCATCCCAATAACTCTTGTATCAAATGTGGATTGTTACCATCTGAAATTGTTGCCTGGTTAAATTGTCTCACATTCAGGAATAATTTAGTAGCCCACTCTTCTTCTTAACCACCACTAGTGGGTTACAATATGGTGACAAACATTTAGATATTATTCTCCATTCCATCAACTGCTTTACTTGTTTTGTTACTTCCTCCCTATATTGGTATGGCATGGAATATGAACATGATTGCAAAGCCTGGTCGGTCCTGCCTCAGTTTGATATGTTGATCAAAACTCGGTATTATGCCTGGTACTTCAGAAAATACTTGATGATATTGATATAAAGTCTGCCTGAAAGCCTCCTTCTCCTCTTTGTTTGCCACGATTATCTCCTGGATTTTTTCTTCAATATCACTTACTTTAAATTCTATCTGGATTATACTGTGGTAAACTCAGTTGGCTATCCCTTCACATGTGAACCAACTGGTTTTAAAATCTATTGCACATCTATACCATATAAAAAAATCTGTTCCTATCAATATGTCATGTATCAGATTTTTCAAAGTTAGAAAGATGTGAGCAAATGGTTTTCCATTGATATGAAGATCCAACCATACCTGCTTGGGTTCAACCATTTTATTATTATTTGTCATTCTGATTTGGATGGGTTTAATGGGTTGGGTCTGTGTGCTATTCTAACAGCCAATGATTTGTGTAAACACTTCCTCAGACGTCACAGAGATCTGTCTGCCAGAATCCACCAATGCCTCAGCCGGCCTCCCAGCAATTTCTATTTTGATTTTTGGAAAGCCCATACTTGCATATTTAAAAAATCCATTCCTTATCAGAACATATCTGGTTTCCCATGCACCTCTCTTCCTTTTTTTTAGTCCCAGTTTTCTTCTTTTATTTCCTTCCACCACTGTTCACTGATTTCTAATTGTCCTAGTACTGTATCAACCTCCTTTACACTTTTACTTGATGTATCCTTTATGCTTATTATTACTTCACTTAGCAGATTTCTGCATACAGTCCTTAAAATGTTTTTTGGACAAATTACATGCCTCTAATTCCCTCAGTTGTACCACATGACGTGTGAAGAACTGGACATGTGTCTCTTCCCCTTCCTCTTTAAACCTTTTCTGAATTATATGGGAGTAGATATGTTCCTGAATTTCCTCACTCCATAATATTTTGTTTATAGCCCTCTCATACTCGCCAAACATCTTTGGCTTCATCATTAGTGACCCCTACCAATCCCAGGCATGCTTCTGCAAGTGGCTGTAGGCCACCATTATTTTATCACTTTGTCCCATCTTATATCCGTAAAAGTATCTTTTTAAACTTTTTAAATGTTCCCCAGGCTTTCCCCCCTTTTTCCTTTGAATATCTGTATTTTAACCATCTCATTTCATTTTCTCTCCATCTCTCTCACCCTTATATATTATTTTAATTTATTTCTTTGGGTTTTCTATATCTGATGTGCTAATTTTTGTTGAAAAGCATTTTAATGTTCCTTAATTCTGACATTAATTTGTCTATTAGACTGACACACGTAGCCTCTAGAACACTGGAAACATGGAATTTCATAAACTCCTTGGTGTTCCAAAATTATTCTGTCTTTAGGTTTATACAAAAAATCTCCACTGTCACCTGTCATTGCTGATCTTTTCATGGACAATTTTGAAATTCAAGTATTATGTGCAGGTACTAAAAAACCTTCTATTTGGCTTAGATATGTGGATGATACTTTTGTCATATGGCCTCATGGAAATGATTCTTTAAATTCTTTTCTTACTTTTATAAATAATTGGCATCCAAATATTAAATTTACTATGGAAGTGGAAAATAACAGATCACTTTCTTTTCTGGATGTTTTAATTGCAAGAAAATGTGATGAAACATTGTCAATATCAGTTTATAGAAAATCCATTCATACAAACAGATATCTTAATTTTAATTCTCATCATCATGCTGCACAAATTTTTTCTGAAGCTAAAATCCTTTCACTACAGCTTATAATTTATCTGATAAAAAAACATCTTTCTCAAGAAGTAAAACTTACAAAAAAGTATTCTGCTTTCTAATAATTATAATAAAAACATTATATGTAAGGCTTTATATAACATTAATACTAAAAAGAAAAAAGAGGATATAATTGATAATTCCTCTTTTAATAGAGTACTTTTGCCTTGCATTAGGGGGGTTACTGAAAAAATCAGTAGAATCCTATCTTGTTTTAATATAAAGACCACTTTTTCTACTGGCAAAAAAATTGGTACTTTATTTGTATAAACTTAAAGACAGAATACTTTTGGAACATCAATCAGTTAATGAAATTTCGTATTTCCAATGCTCAAGAGGCTATGTGGGTCAGTCTAATAGACAAATTAATGTCAGAATTAAAGAACATAAAAATGCTTTTCAGCAAAAAAAAAATATCACATCAGTTTTTACTTTCCATTATTTAGAAACTGGTCACAAACCTAATTTTGACAATACAAAAATACTTGCTATTTTGGAAAGATATGATTTAAGAACCATGAGAGAGTCAATTGAAATATTAAAGAGACCTACTGGTTTAAATAGAACTGATGAAGCACAATGTATTCCAGCTATGCAGAAACCTCTCTTTTTATCCAATATTGACTTAAATTTAACAGGTAAAAATACTGAGGAAAATAAACAATTTGATAAGTCTCATATTGTGAATGCTGAACTGGAATCTCATTTCTTATCTTGCACACAGTCACATTATTTGTTAAGATCTAATGGTTTTTCTTTCAAAAGTTAACCTTGAAAATGGCGGTTGCTACTCCGTCGAAATATCGGTGCTCAATGGAAAAAAATACACGGTATATCCCAAAAAGTTATAATTTATCTTCATCATATAACCATGAAAACATTAAGTATAACACACACACACACACACACACATATATATATATATATATATATATATATATATATATATATATATATATATATATATATATATATATATATTATATATATATATATATAGGGGGGAATGAGAACATATATGTACATTTGCCTCATTTCCAAACAAAAAAATAATGTAAAGAATTGCCTATACAAGGAATGAAATTGGGTTCTTTAGTGATCCACCTTTCCGCCATTATTTTCATCATATCTAAGATTTTATGATGAATGACTTTTTCTTGTCAATACTGATATTTCTTAACATGGCATATCATAATCCTTTTGTGTTTTCTTAATGTAACATTAAAGTCTATGTGACTTTTCCTGTTAGTTATGTTTACTTTTAATCTATTATGTAGGGTACTCTCCCTTTCTTCTATGGAGGTTTTGGTCCATTGCATCATCATTTCCTGGATGTCTTTACTCAATTCATTGTTTGACATGGCTTGCCTTTTGTTTAGATATTCACATTTTGTCTGGAAATGTTTTTGAATTATAGTTATTTAACATGAAGGTATTAACATTGCTGTAAACATCCTCTCTGAGGTTTATATGTTTTGGAACAGCAGCTACATTTACCTCTAATGAATTAGCTTTGCTTCACATGTCCTCTCTGAAAGAATTCTGTTTCTGTACAGTAGCTACTTTTAACTCTAAGGTATGGGTCTCACTATATATCTTCTTTGGGAATATTCTGTTCTTGAACAGCAGCTATCTTTAACTCTAAAATATGGCTCTCAATGTATATATCTTTTTTTGAACTATTCTGAGCTGTTTCAATATTTTCATGTGACTTGGCTACAGTCACTTAACTCTTTACTTCTACATAAGTCTTTACTTCTCCACTAAAAAAATGCATCCCATATTCTTTGACTTGCTGTTCATGCATTATTTAAATTTATTCCCATGTTTACTCTTTTTTAGATTGCTGACTCATTTCTTCCTTCATTTTTTGAGATTGCTGATGGAATCTCTGATTTTTTTGACCAAATTGTGCCATTATAATTGCAATCATTCTGGATGGCCTTGTTTTTCTACTTCTTCTTTTTCTTCAATAATTAATTCTTTATCTTTTTCCATAATAATCTTATTTATATATTTTAAAAAATATCTATTATTTATTTCTGTTTTAATCTATTATGTTCCCTGATCTCTTACACCTCCAGAGGCAACACCATCTTCCACTGATATACTTCAAAGATTTTCCAACCACTAGTTCTTAGCCATTATTCTGCTCAACCAACTATCTTTATCTCATGTGCCTTATATTAACCTAATTTCCATCATCACTTATTTTTACATACATTTGATCGACAAAGTATTATTTTATGAAGCCAGAAGCCTTACTTAAAACATTTATTCAGGAATAAGTTCTTTCTAGAATTATGTGCTTTGTTTATACTATCATTTATCTAGCTTTTCAATGCCTTCACAAAACACAATTTTCTCTATCTTTTATTTAATAAATTAAGCAAAAACAATTTTATATAACACATGCATATATCTATAATACAGTTCATACATTAGGTTATATACTCATGTATCCTTCTAAAGATCTGACAGATACTGACAGACAAAAGAATGATTAGCAAATCACAATCGAGAGATAGATAAAAAATTCACTTGCAGCATATAAAGCACTCAATGCTCCATGAAAATTCACATGATCACCCCAATTTATTCACTCCAAGCTACTATAACTGTTGATAGATTACTGCAATCACTGTCGTATGGCATGTTTGCATCCAAGACTTAGGGGCTATAATTCAATAAATACTGCCTGGGTCATCTTTAAAATCTTAGAGACAAATATTTTTTTTTATATATATATATATATATATATATATATATATATATATATATATATATATATATATATATATATATATATATATATATATATATATATATATATATATATGACAAGAAATTATGTGTTGCATTCTTTTGAAGTCTATGTGGCAAAATCATGGCAGGAATACTGTTAACTGCTTCATGATAAATAGTAATTGATATCATAATCTGGGTTGGAGCAGTGAATAAGATTAATCAATCCCTAGTGGCATGAATGCATCAAATTCTCAAGGCAATGACAAAAATTCTCCATCCACCATCAAAAAATTGCAATATAACCAATCAAACTCCAACAATCAAATATCCAATACAACCTCCAAAACAATAGATTTTCTATAACATAAACTCTCCAAATATGCATGAATTTATTACTCTATATCTTAACGCTATCAATATTTTTATGCCTATCTGGCACCAATGCTATCTTTAATTGATAAACTAAATATTTTTAAAAAATGCTACTAACTTTAACACTTACTGTAAGTTGTGTTATTTATATGATTTTAAAATTGAAACTAAGCTGTTTTATGGATGTATTTATTTATCATCAAAAAAACAATAATATTAATGATCATCATCTAAACATAAAGCCATTTATATATATATATATATATATATATATATATATATATATATATATATATATATATATATATATATATATATATATATATATATATATATATATATATATATATATATATATATATATATATATATATATTCTAACCCAATTATTTTATTTATTTATTTTATTAGAAATTTATTTATTTATTTTATTTCTAACCCAATATTTTTATTAGTTTAGTTTATTAGTTTATTTATTTTTCAAATATTTATTAGTTTATTTATGCACTTTTCACCCAGGACACTACTTTTTCAGGTTGTTGTTAAGGCAACCCAAAATAAAGCAACATATCCATTAATTTTCCAATATGATCTAAAATACCTTTCATATAATACAATTGTACATTCAATTCTCTTAAGCCATGCCACGATTGTAATAACAACAATAATTGATCACTTATTAATTTAAAGAATAATTATAATAATATTATTCTCAGGGTTTTTTGTTTCATGTAAGGAAATGCTTGGCAGTATTGTGTTGTCGCATATGACTGGCATTCTGGTCGGCTATAGGAAACATTTATTTTACTTAAATTCAATGTGTCTTCATCTCTCATATCCACTGCTATATTATTTAAAGAGATGATAATTCTATTCAATAATGATGTATAATTTTGAATAACACAGCCTTTTTTTTTCAGAATCTCAGTCAGAATAATAAAAAGACAAGGGTGCTTTTTGTGTCCTTCCATCATCCATGACAACACAATAATATAACTAAGATTTATTACTTAGACAATTTAACTAAATGGGAATGGAATAATGTGCAACCAAAGTTAATGGTTTGGGAATAAATTCATTTTTATTTTTTTTTACACAAAGGTGAATGTTTAGTCTTAAGTTTTCAACTCCATAAATAATTATCAATAAACTAAAATATAATGACATATTCCGATCTGCTTAACTTTATTTATCTGGTATATTAAGTTTTTAAGAATTTGGAATGATTTTGGACTCAAGAAAAGGTTTTGCAATTATTGTGCAAACACTTATATTTAGCATATAAAAACAAAAAAATGAATCTACAACAAATTTTAACAAGACTATAATTTATTATTATCAAAAAAAAAAAATATGAACATTTATTCAATAATCCCATAGTAATACAAAAATATAAAATATAACTGACATTAATCTGTATCCTCTTTTGGTTATGGACTAGAGGTTACTACTTCTCCTGTATGCAATCATATGGATTGATTAACTAAAAGTACATTTCATTACCAATACATTGTTTATTAAATTTTGGTAACCTTGTAGAAGCTTTTATTCAAAATTATTGACTAATTATTATTTTTTTTTTATGATTAATTCAATCATATGCAATACGCAAAATATTAAATTTATTTCTAATACATTTACTTTATTTATGGTCTTTAATGGGATAACCTATTCTAATTATAGGCCAGTTATCAGAAGTTAACCTTACCATCTTACATTTAACTTAATGCTAACTTAAGTTATGATACAAATTTTATTCATATGTATAATTTTAAATATGAGTATTATTTAATTACTAACCAGAATTAAATATTGCATTTGAATATTCCTTCAGTAAATAAGCGTTTTAAATTACGCAATTTTAATTACTTTCTCCATTGATTTACTTGTCAAATACTAGCAATATTTAGCAGCACAATACAGATATTGATCTTAGTTACTAACGCACTATTTATACTAAAGTGGATCTTGAGGAACTAACACCTCCAATATAACCTTTATCTTGCTCGATCTTTCAAAATTAAGCACAATAATCAACACCTTCCATGGTGGAGCTATCTTTAATTTCACATGAGGAATATGGAATAACCACGAAGGTCTGTAGAGTAATCTACTACATTAAAATATTTTGGTGGTTTCTTGCCTCTTACTTGGGCATACAACGAACACACACCAAATACAATCCTCTCCTGGGATTTAAACGAATGAAGCATACTAAATGCTAGATAAATTCTTGATCGTCCTATCTATGAGAATCGATCACTTGGGCTATAAACATACCCGAACATAATATTTAAAATCTTCCTCTCATGGAAAACAAAGCTTTTGGGGAGATCATTTTTCATCCCACAAAATAAATACATTATAATTATTACCTATGCGAATATTAAGCATATACCAATGCTATATCTGGGCAGGATAAGTAAATACACTGATTATAATAAACTTATGTTACCGTGTATTCTTTGATCAACATCTGAAATCAATGGACATCATAGAATAAAAGTATAATAATTTTAATTTTAAGAAAGGAACATTCAAAAATAGTTGGCAGCATACTATCTTAAACTAAATAAAGTGGATGTGTTATTTAAGAATAATTAGGAATAAATTCCTTAATTAATACAGTATAAATTCGTTTCAAAACTTTAACAAGAAATATTTTGTTATAGCATTTTTTTTTTTAGTTACTTCTGATAATTTTCAATATTTATTTTACCCCTTAAATATCTAAATATTTTTCTTTTACATATCTAACATACAAAATTTCTACCTACAATTGTATGTACTAATTAAAACATATTTTATAGATTTTTTCTTTCGTGTTAAATATCAACTTAACCTATAATAATTATATTAAAACATACCTTTGTCATTACAAGGCTATTAAATATCACTTGACCATACAGACTTTAACCTATGTGATATAACAAAAAAATACATATCATTTATAACTTAGTTTTAAACAATCATTAATTAACAAGTGCATACTCTCTCATTAGAAAATGTTTTTCTGTTGAGCAATTGGTCCAGGTGAAGAGCTTTATCCAGTCGTATTTCATGAAGCAAGTTTAAAAACAATAAACGCATGGCATTATTTCCTTTAAAAAAAGTTTTCTCTTATTTTGTATGTTTAATAAATTAGGTAAAGAAACATATAGCACAATTGAAGATTAATTCTTACTCGAAATAAACTGCTACAATTTTGGGATCCATAGAAAATAAAATATACATATTCGAACATAACCAACAGTTGACGATAGACGATAAACATACACAATTCTTTTTTTTATTTTTATTATTGATGATACGTACAATTCATATTAGCTTGCTTACTTATGGACTAAAATGCGCAATTTTTCAGAGATTATTCTGATAATAACTGCAGCTGATTTACATGTATAGGAAGTTTTAATAACTCCAACTGATGTGTAATATAATATATCATTTATTTTTTTATCACTAAGTCACTAAGGTATTTGGTTTTGTTCATACTTTAGGAATTATAATTTTTTTTTAACGGTAACTTCTCCGTAAGAATGCCCCTATATAACTTTTCCTATATTTACTCTGAGAAAGTTTATATTTTTTTTATTTTTTTTTTTAAAATATACAGGTGCATAATTTAATCTTATTTATCATTATTATTATTTCCAGACAATTCTTGGTGAATAAAACATATTTTAACGTATGTAACTACATTACTTGTAAAGGCAGACAATATTGAGAAGGAGCGCAAAAATGTTTCTAGTTGATTTTCCTTGGTTTCAAAATATTTCTTTCAATTATTTTTTTTTTCTTTCTATACCAAGAAAATATCAATAAATGACATAAAGTTAATAAATAATTAATCTTTTCTTGGAAATCGCTTCTTTTCCTTAATTTAGATATAATATAATTTTTCGTGACTCTTTTAGTTACATCTGTCATTTTGAACTTTAGCGCGAGACAATAAACTTTTAAGTATAAAAGGTCTTTAAATAGGTAGATGGCAAAGAAAATCAGGATATCTTATCAAAAAAATTTAGCCACACATTATATTATTAAAATTTTACTTTGATTACATTTATTTCTGCAAAATAAAATGAAAAAATTGAGTTACGAAATTTCAGCACTGTTCCTTCCTTGAAAACTAAAAGCAGACTATTTTTTTTTTACTTTAGCGACCTCTTCCAGAAAAATAATCATTTGATTATAACATAAACAAAAGAAAGGAAAAACCTATTACAATCATATAGTTTTAGTATTATTTACCTGGATTACAAAGTAATTTGACAATATAAAAAAAATAATAATAAATACATTAAATTAACAATCAGTGATGTATAATTCTTTAAATATTTTTTTTTTCTTTTTTTTTTTTTCTTTTTTTTTTACAAAAAGAAATTACCAGAAGTTATTGAGCTTTATGATAAGACACTCATCCACTCCCCTCTCTACCCATCCAAAATCAATTACTGTTTAGCTTTTATACCATATTAATTTGCTCTAATTATTAATATCTCAATTAAATTATTCATGTTCTCTCTTTAAAATGACATTGAGTTATTAAATCTATTAGTTATTCACCCAAAACATGCCAAAGTGAGTGAATAGCATACTTTATTAATCAATTATTACTATTGTTATTTTATCTTTTTATTTCTTTAAAGAATAGCATTGTTTTCCTGCAGAAATAATGCCAAGTAAACCTAGTGTTATTGACACTTGGTTTACTTGGCATTTACCGTTATATATACATACCTTGATATATAAAAAAGACATTTTTGTGTAATATATATATATATATATATATATATATATATATTACACAAAAATGTCTTTTTTAAAACTAAACGTCTGTCATCACTATATATACTACACATCTCTCAGTTATGGGTGTATTTCAAGCCATATTTTACTTATTTCAAGCTCCACATTGGGCACCATTTTGTAACTAAAATATTTATTACATATCCTCATGTTTATTCAAGCCCAAGTTGTTGGTTCATTTGTAACCAAATAATATGCATATGCTATGATAGCTGCTACAATTGATAATTCATAATTAAGTGATGATATCTATAACAAAATAGAACCTGAGACCATTCTGACTTCTCATCACTCTTTGGAAAGCCACTTTGCAATTAATATAAATATAATACCATGGCCATTTGCAACTATCATATATATTAATGTATTCATGTCAATAATGTAAAAAAATAAATTATCTCATTTTTAAACACACAAAATAAAATGGTATTTCATCACTGTCATCATTTAAGATTTAAAATATTGTTGATATTGGAAAGGTATTGTATCCAACAAAATATACTGGCCATTGTCATCAGATAAATCAATATTAGCCATAGCAATTGAAAAATATTACTGTGAATTCCATGGAGTGATTAATGCTTATTTCCAATAATAGATTCTTTCAATAAAGAATTATTCACAGTCCTCTTTCCATGTATTTAAGACCATTCAAGGTCACACACCTGCACTATTTATAACATCTTATAACAATATCATAGAAAGTTAACTTTACCAAGTTGGAAAAAAAGACTAAATGACTCTTATTCAGTTTAGCTAAGTACATGTGTTTTTTCCAGGTGCCACAAGATTATTTAAAATCTGTAAAAATATCATATATCCATAGTGTGCTGGTTCAAATTCATTCGGTACATTCTTGACTACACATAACTTGAATGACTATAACAAAAAATGACATTATAAGATTCCAATAACATAAAATTTATTTATCCAACACTCTCATAGATATAACCAGCTCAGTTTATATATATTGATGTACCAATGTAAGAATAATTTTAACAATGGCTTACAAACAAATATAGTGAATACCATTACAATGGCTTACAAACAAATATAGTGAATACCATTACCTAATATATATGGTCATTAAACCTGGTTATTTAAGTTAATTATGCATCATAATATAATGACAATAATACCAGCCACAGTTTTATAATGAACTCATTACAACAAATTTATCTTGCATAAGCATATAGGAAAATTTATTTTCATAAGCATATAGTTAAATGAATTTGGGATGGCCTGAAGTTAATTGGATGGACACGTGTGTGAAAATAAAACTGATTTTATTATTATTATTATTATTATTATTATTATTATTATTATTATTATTATTATTATTATTAAAACTGATTTTATTATTATTATTATTATTTATTTGTAATAAATGAAATGTATTTAAACAATACATATAAAAATCTAAACAAATTTAAACAATAGGCAGTTTAAAATATCAGCTTTCTCAGCATTTTATATAAAAATAGAAACTTTTTACAAAATCGTTCTTCTTATCAAAAGAGATAGCAGCTAAAACAATAGACAGTTGTTTAAAGTAAAATTTAGAACGCTAGAATGTAGTTTTTCTTTTTCTTTTATTTAAATTATAAACATTTCTAAAAGTTAATTGTTGTAATTAAAAGTTTACCAAATTCAGAGGAAAGGAAGTAAAATAAGAAGTAAGAATAAGTGATAAATTGTTAAATAATTAAATCGTGTTTATAAAGTTATTGGAGTAAATTTGAATATTCTAATTTTGTTTTTCAAAAGGAATAACGAGAATTAAGTCTGCGGAAAACTGGAAAGAGAAAAATAATAAAATATTTTTCTTAATATATATATATAAAGTGCTTCAACACAAAGATATGATTATAAATAATTAATAAATTGTACTTTGATACAAAAATGGGCTAGAGCAAAACATGCTATTGTGTGTCGTGGTATTTCCTACCAGCTGCATTAAACCTCTATATCTATCTATCTATCTATCTATCTATCTATCTATCTATCTATCTATCTATCTATCTATCTATCTATCTATCTATCTATCTATCTATCTATCTATCTATCTATCTATCTATCTATCTATCTATCTATCCATCCATCTATCTATCTATCTATCTATCTATCTATCTATCTATCTATCTATCTATCTATCTATCTATCTATCTATCTATCTCTCTCTCTCTCTCTCTCTCTCTCTCTCTCTCTCTCTCTCTCTCTCTCTATATATATATATATATATATATATATATATATATATATATATATATATATATATATATATATATATATACTATTATAAACACACAAGAAGATGCCTGAGGTCCAAAGTAAACAAGGATTGGAATAATTTATGGTGAATCAAATGAGGATCAAGGTGTTTACCATTAAACACAACTACAGGAGACACCATTGTACTTATCTATCCTTGCTAAGGAAAATGATTTACTAAGTGAAACTGCTTTGAAGAACAACTTGCCTATCTATCAATTACTAATACTTCTATTGTGATGATTTTGATGAAATTTGTTTCAATTACAATTTTTAATCAAAGAATCAATATTGTAAATTTTTGTTTATTTATTTATTTCAAGTCTTGTTATCTGTTGTATTTTCACACTCTGATGCTGAAGCCTCATTTTTCAGAATTAGCAAAGAAGAAAAAAAAAGGGGGGGATTATTCATTTTGATTATTTTATATTTTTCATTGTAAATAAATTTTAGGTTCACCCACCTTCACATCAGATTATCCACATAAATATTGAGGAAAGATTCTCTAAATTTATTTTCATAGGTTAAATCACAGCACTTATACAATACATATTATGTTTTATTTTGTGATTAACCTTGTACATATATTTTAAAGTATGTTTGACTAATGAACTAGTATCTGTCTCTATCATATATATATATATATATATATATATATATATATATATATATATATATATATATATATATATATATATATATATATATATATTGGGTAAACTTTTTAAATAGGTTGTTAACATCTGCATATATAAAATTTAGATAGTCAGCATATTGATTATATTAAATAACTAAAGTTTATTTTTTTTATATATATATATATATATATATATATATATATATATATATATATATATATATATATATATATATATATATATATATATAACAAACTAACCAAAGGAAATACATATAAAAACAAAAAAAAAAGACTTATAAATCCAATAAATAATATTATATTTCAACCAGAGGACTGGTTTTCATCAGAAAGAAAAAAAATACACAGTAAAATGGTTGAAATATAATATTATTTATTGGATTTATAAGTCTTAATTTGTTTTTTTATATATATATATATATATATATATATATATATATATATATATATATATATATATATATATATATATATATATATATATAATTATGCATAGGTAGATTTCTACCATGGGGTATAAAGGTTGGATGTGGAGAATAATTAATTAGTAAAATGGTAGAGGTTCACATATGACACATGTACATATGATGACTATTATTTTTTTATATTTTTTATCATTACTATTGTTGTTATACTTGATATTTATTATTGTTAATAAATGTTTGAGAGTTTGTATTATTCTGGTCTCTGGTTTATTGAGTTCTCCTGACATTCCACAATTTATAAATAATTATGCATACGCACACATCTATTTTACTTATCATATAAAACTTTGAAAATAAAACAAATATAATAAATGCTAGTTGTAACATATATATAGGTTCAGGTATTGCTCTATCTATCTGTTCATACCTGCTAAAGGAGTTAAAAGCAATATTCTCTTTGGGTTTGAACATTAGTGCATAATGTAATTAAAAAAGGGGAAAGTGTATGAACTAACCTAAATTGCATACTATTATTAAATAGGTAAAAAGTTAGTCAATTAAAGAGTATGCAATCAATGCTTAAGCATTTCATCAGGTTCTCATTAGCATTCTATTAGATGACCCACTGTCTGAACTTAGTTGGATGTAACTTTTTTCCCTTATAAGCCTGGTAGGTCTTTGCAGATTGTTTCATAGAGGTAATAAATTAGAGCATATTATCTTATCCCCACACCATATTGCTACATCTGCATAGTAGTACAGTCTGCAGTTAATTGACAATCCATTACATCTGGTGTTTGCAATGTTTGGCATTAGTTGTAATCATTCCATCCATTATATCTGGCACCATCAACTTTTGGGGCTAGTGGTCCTCGTTCTGTCCATTATATATATATATATATATATATATATATATATATATATATATATATATATATATATATATATATATATATATATATATATATATATATATATATATATATATATATATATAATTTTCTCTAAAAATTATTAAAATAAAGTACAGTCATAAAGAAAATAGTATGTAAAAGTTTAAGAGTTTTTTATTGCAGTTTGTATTCAAAATGTAAAATTAAAAGTCAAAGAGTTTTTTTAAATAAAAGTTACAATTAATTAATTAGAAGGGGGGATTGGGTCTGCCTTAGAAACATCAAATTAAAAGAAGTTGATTTTCAAATAAGTAAAAAATTATTTTATTGTTTAGTCAGTTTAAAGAAAATATTATTCATAAAATTTATAAATGATTGACTAGAAAAAAAAGGGAAACAAAGAAAAGGTTTAAACTAAATGCTTAAAAATATAAATTTCTTTTATTTAAGTTAGAAGAAAAAAGTCATCTTAAAAAACTAAATAGTGAAATGATCTTAAATTATATATATGCATAAATGATGAATTAATATGAGTTTGTTAGTAAATTATATATCTGTGATTGTATATATAATAAATGTATGTGTAGTAATAATGAAAAAAAAAGGATATAGAAAATTATCACTAAAAACACAGTGATGGATATTAAGTTAAACAAAAAACAACATTACCTCTGTGATGGCTTCTAATTATCATCTCCAACCACAGGATTAAAAGCTTATCTTGAGTAATGCAATTGAAACAAGGCAGGAATTTTGACAATAGATATTGCTGGAGGACATCAAAATTACAACAGGGCTTAAGTATAAATAGTCCAATTTTTCATTGGATTATCAGTTGAGATAACAGTTGAGATTACTGTTTACATTGTGCAGTTTTAGATTATGCACTTGATATTGAGTAGTTGAGATTAAATCAATCAATAATACAGTGTTAAAACCCTTGGAAACATACAACTTTCTCTAACCTAAATCCAATGAACATCCGAATTGCCTGGAAAAGAATAATGCTTGCATAACAACTTGAAATATGCCATCAATATTTAAGTGTCTCCAAAAATAGTGCTAATGAATAATAATAAAAGTCCTCAATAAAATGTCCCATCCGGCTGTATTCACATTAGTTGAAGCCACCAAGAGTCAAATATTTGAACTCTATAGCATACATAGATGAACAATTGATGTGTGTGTTTAAATATCAAATATTATTTAATGCTTTGATATATGATAATATAATGTGTGAATTATGAATGTGCATGATCATTTTATGAAATACCAGTGTTATGTTAGTTAAGATATACAAAAGTATTTAAAATTAGTAGAATAAATATTAATTAAAACAAATTGTCTTTTAAACGTAAATCTTAATTTTGTCCATCAATTCTTTTGCCACTAAGTGAAACAATATTTTGTTATTGATTACAAGGGTGTAACTTGGCCATTTAATTGGTGGCCTTTGTTTAAAGCATGTTATTTATCCTCTGGGTAAGTAACTGGCACCAGTGTTTCTACGAAAGAAAAAAGTGTTTTGAATATTCTCATAGAATTTTTCGCTTATGAAGAAAAAAAGTAATGATATCTACACTCTAAGGAAAAAAGCCTCTATCTTAAAAAAAGCATTTGTCTTCCTCAAAAAAAAAATGAATGAATGCCTGATAAAAATTCCATCTGACTATGATTCATGCTCAGATCAATCAATTGTTTGACCTGTGAAAAATGATTACAAAATATTTGTGTGGAATAAAGCAAGTGGCGTCTACATTGAAATTTTGTAAAAAAAACTGTTATAAGAATCACATGGGCTAACTTATTCTTCTACATTCTGATCAAAAATGTGTATAAGAATAATAAAAAATAACAGTCATATAACTTCAATGACAACATGGGAAATTATAAGGAATATAACTCTTACTTTATCGTTATTCAAGAGTTATTGAAAATGTTATTGACTTAATGATGAACTGACATTTTAATCATTCTGAGTCCAACAACACATGAGTTTATTGACCAGCAAAAGATGAGAAACTAAAGTGAGCCAAATATTTTCAGCTATTAACTGAAAAAAAACCTGTTGATTACTCTTGGAGATTTTAAAGGAAACAAACAGGGAAAACTCCTAATATCCAGTTTATAAGTTCTTGTCATTGCAGCTGTTATTACTATGAGATTATTCATATAGTATACAAACATGGATGAACAGCTCACCAAGACAAATTAGCCTTTGTGGTGAGTTTATAGGCTTTTTATCTCTGAGATTAAGATCAAGAAACAACGTGGTCTTTATCCTCAGGTTGCCTGATAATGCAGAATGAATGTTTGTGTAAATGAATATTTTCCCAATACATATATACAATTATGACAGACAAAATTAATCATGGTCTGTATTCCCAGGAGGCTGTAAAATCTCCAACTAAGGCAGGAGTTAGAGGTTGGAGGCAGGGGGTGCTAAAAAACCCTGATTGCAGACCCAGACAGCCAATTGATGACAACTTTTTATTTAGGTACTTACAACTGAAGATCACATTCAAGTAAAGGAAGATTTCAAGCATTAGAAGAACTGTCTTATATTAAATGGGACATTATTGAAGTTAGAAGGAAAGATGACGAGACAATTGATTTAGAAAGTGGACATGTACACTATTATAGAGGCACAAATAATACAACTGGAGTAGGATTCATTATAAATAAAAAGTGGAAAAACAACATTGTGTAGATTAATGTTGTATCAGGCAGAGTGGAAAGATTAGTTATACAACTTAAAAGCAGATATCAAATTCAAATAATTCAGGTTAATGCCACAACAAACTCTCATAGTGATGAAGTAAGATATTTTTCTATGGAAGTACAGAAGGCTTTTTGATAGAGTAAACAACATTTTAAAATTGTTTATGGGAGACTTTAATGCTAGAATTGGTAAACAAATGAAAGGTGAAAGTGTTGTAGGTACTTTTGGTTATGGTAATAGAAATGAGAGTGGGCATAGACTTGTGAAATTTGCAGAAAAAAAAATTATTAATTTGTATGTTGAGAAAAATGTTAAAAGGAAATGGACATGGAAGCAGCCAAATGAAGATACAGCAGAATTGGATTATATTTTGATTAACAGAAAATACAAACACATGTATATAATAAGCCTTTATTTTAGGTATTAAATAATAGTGATGCCAGCCTTTCCCTTGTATATGTATTAAATGGATTATGTCCTGTGCATGAGGGGTCAGATTGACTTGAGGTCATCATGGGTGTGACAACAATCTTGGCCTCAGGTTGGCGTTTAAGCATTCAATCATCAAATTTTCAATTGGATGGACGGTTGAAAAGTTGGAATGTGGAGTACATTGAATCCTCTCCATTAAAGTATGAAGATTGGAGATCATAATATTTATCTGAGCACTTGAAGCATATATTGGTAAAGATGGTAATCTGGACCAACAGATGATTTCTGTTTTAGCATGAAATATGTGAACTGCGAATTATTTATCTTTTTGACATATGTGTATTCAGGTGTGTCAGTGTTGTAAGATAAGGTGGAAAGTGGTGGGTTATGTGGGGGTCTGTGCTCATATACCTTATATATTATACATTTCAAGATTGTAATGTTATTAATATACTTAACACAGGAAGTGATCATTGATTAGTAAGAGGTAAGATATGTTAATGTAAAACTAGAGAGACAAAAATGATTAAGAAAAACAATATTTACAGTTGATATTCCTAATCTTCAGAAACATTCTAATGAATTTAAATTAAAACATACAAATCGCTTTCAAGTATTAGTATATATTGAACATTATTCAGATTTGAATGAAATTAATATGAAAATAACTGATACATTTTTAAAAACTGCAACAAAGACTGCTGTTAGAAAAACGCAGCAATTGACCTATAAAATTTCTACTGAGACAAGAGAATTTGTGAAGAAAAGAAGGAATATGAAGAGATATAAAAATAATGCATTAAAAAGTATCGAATATCTCGAATTTTGTAAAATGGTAAGGAAAATAGTTGAAAATGATATAAGAAAGTATAACTGTGATCTAGCAAAGAAAGCTGTAGAAGAGAATAAAAGTTTCAAGCATGTTAAACAACATTTTGGTATTGGAAGGAAATCTATATCTGTAATAAGAAAAAAGATGTAATTAGAACAAAAAAAATGACATTATGAAATGGGTAGAAGAAATTTATCAAGAATTATATAGTAATAAAGAAAAAGTACCTCATATATCTATTACATCTTCCAAATTGGCCAGAATTTTAAATGAAGAAGTGAGACATGCCATTAAATATATGAAGAAAGGAAAGGCTACAGGTGATAATGGAATTACAATTGATATATTAAAAGAAGCATGTGAATATATATATATATATATATATATATATATATATATATATATATATATATATATATATATATATATATATATATATATATATATATATATATATATATATATATATATATATATATATATATTGCAAAGTTATATATCATATGTCTAAATGATAAAGGTGTACAATATGATTGGAAGAATTCAGTAATAATATTGATATTTAAAAAAGGTGATAAGAAATATATTAGAAATTACAGACCTATCAGCCTTTTAACAGTTTTATACATAATTTGTACCAAGATAATTACAAGTCATCTACAAAGATCATTGAATTTCCACAAACCAAGAAAACAAGATGGATTTAACAGTGGTTTTAGTACAGTAGATTACATCCAGGTATTGATAGAAGTTAAAGAAAGAACAAATGGATATGAATTGCAATTATGCTTTTGATTTGTACATTATAAAAAGGCATTTGATTCTATAAACATTTCTTCAGAGATTAAAGCATTGGATCATCGAGATCTAGATCCAAAATATTATCATATTTTAAGGTAAATATTATCATATTTTAAGGAATATTTATAGAAATGCAACAGAATCAATTAGATTACATAATGATATTGGTAAAGGCAACAATAAGAACGGTAAGACAAGGCGACTCTATTTCTCCAAAAAAATTTACAGCAGTGCTGCAAGAAATATTTTGTAGATTAAAATGGGAAACTAAAGAAGTGAAAATAAATGGAAATTATTTAAGTCATTTAGATTTAGAAGATGATGTAGTTGTTTTTGCAAATAATGTTTCACAACTGTAGGAAAAGTAACAGAAGTTATCAGATGAAAGTCGAAAAATTGGACTAAAGATAAATGTTAAAAACCCCAAAGTAATGTTTAATCGATTTGCTCAAAATGTGGAAATAAAGATTGATTATGAATAATTAGAAGAAGTTAACAGTTACAAATACCTTGGTCAGATTATTAATACAGATGAAAACATAATGGACAAAACTAATCATAGAATTAAACTTGGAGTGCTTTTGGTAGAAATAATTTGATACTAAAAAGAAATATGCCTATGGGTTTTAAAATGAAGGTTTTTAACAAATGTGTTTTACAAGTTCTTACTTTTTCATCTAAGACTTGGATACTTAATAGAAGAGCAATACAAAAACTTCAGACCATTCAAATAAGTTTGGAGAGATGCATGTTGGGAGTAACAAAAAGATATCGAAAACACAATGTATGATTATGAGAACAAACAGATGTTAATGTCCTCTTTGAAAAATTTAAAAGTTTGATATGGAATTGGGCTGGGCATATTGCTAGAACAAATAGTAATAAATGGACAATTGAAATATTAAACTGGATTCCAAGAGATTTAAAAGACCCAGTAATAGATCATACATGAGATTGATGAATAAAATAAAAAAGTGTGCAGGGTGATGTCGAGAAGGGAATCTAAACATCAGAATTGGATTGAACTTGGAGAGACCTTCATCCTGCAGTGGATTGATAATGGTTGATTATATATTTTAAGCACTATGTGGTATTTGAATACCATGCCACACACTGGGCAGCCATTTTTAACATTCTAGCCACAAACTTGTTCAAAGAATTTAGTGTGTTTAATTAGTTATTACCCTAAGCTTTGAGCCTGTATACTTATGAGCAAAGGCCGAAGCCCATCTCAAGTGCCAATTGTATCCACTAATAAGAATTATATGTCTCGAAAGTGCAAACAAAAGTTCCAATGGATACTTTTTGGGTATTTTATCCTAACTAGCTCAATCTCGAGGATCTGGTAAAACAATGTTTATCAGGAGATCAAAGCTATAGATGATCTCATTAAGAGACACCTTATACCTCTAAATATAATTTTTATCTAAATCCAATCTTATTACAATAGCCCATCAGTCAACAGAAACCGAGAATGTAAATAATATATATATATATAAACCGAGAATTTAAATAATATATATATATATATATATATATATAAGTGGTAATTAATTCTAAGATTTATTAGCCAGCATACACATATATTAATATCTTAAACATATAATTCATTTATTCTGTTACATATACATATATAATTCATACACATATTAACGAAAACGTGTGATTACACGTCAGAATTCCATTTTCTTAAACATTTTAATAAATTATTAATTTACTTTATTTAAATTGAAATAACATATGTTTGTTTAGCCATTATTAAATGTTCATTAAAGGCAGATTATGAAAAGATCAAAGTTACCTCTCAAGAGTGAATGTTCACATGGCTGAGGCTAATAATCTGTAAGCTTAAAGCATAGAGAAGATGTTGATTTTAATGAAATTCACTGGTCCAAACAATGATGATAAGTTCTGAAATATTCTGGCCAAAAACAATCCTTATTAGAATTTAAGTAGATGAGTTTGGCTTGATTGTGAGAGAATCTGGTTGTTAGATTTCCATGGCCATTACACTTGTTTAACTAAACAGTAAATCCATAAATAAAGTTCAGGCGGGTACCACAATAGCTGTCCATTGAGTGGTCTGACAAACCTAGATATTTTTTTTTACTCCTGCATGTATACGGAGTACATTATGAAGAAAATTCTTAATTAATATTTAGGTTGATCAGGTTATACATCTTTCTCTGCTCCTCTCTATCATTTCACTTGCTTTTTCTAAAATTTAAAATCACTACTAAAAACACCGAGAACAAAAATAGTTCTATTCATTAGTGCTCTTTAACCTCACTTTTTTTTTATTCTTATCCCGATGGTCCGATTTCAAGAATGCTTTTTCTTTCATTGTTCTAAAAAATTGCTCAACCAGTTTTAAGAATTCAGCTGGACAGTCATTAACTGGAACTGCCCGCGGCACAACTTTTCATTCTCTTGATTATTTTTCAGCCTTATAAGTTTAATGTGTTTTGCTTAAAAACTTGTGTTATCAATGGCATTTAAAATCTATCTTACGATATTCATAATGAAATATCTATTTAAAACACAAATGAAAAGAAAAAAATAATGCAACTCTACATATAATCGATTCTCTACATTCTCACATATAAATATATTAGTAATTTTCACCCATTATATTAACACATACAGCAAATATTTATACATTCATACCTTTAATTGATTAACGTACTCATTCATACTCTTGTGTAACAGGGTTCGAATGACTTTTTGTAAATTTTACCGCATCGACCTATTTAATTCGCAACCACTGGCAATTAAAACTGTATTCGAACCCAGCTACTGTTTCATACCTTCTGGTGCAATAGCCTTCAAATACTCTCTGTGTATTTAAATGGCTTCTTAAATGCCTCTTTTCTATCCTATATCTCTCTGGGTTTGCAAAAGGCTTGAGTGAACCAGCATTGTTTGACCCTTTACTTGACCATCATTTGGTTTTTCTGGTGGATGCTGAACTTTTGGCTCATATTGCCATCTCTGCCTGTGACTATCGTCACCTCTTTTTCTATACATTGCATCCCCATCAGATTGTTATTCCATCCCAACTTAGCACTTTGCTGATCTTGGACTTCATTTCCTAGTTGCAACAGCATGCTATGGTCATATGCACTCATGTCCAGTGCATTAAGTAGTTCTGCCTTGCCAGACTTCCGCTTCAGTTTCACACTCCCCTCTCATTCATCTAAACTCTCTTCTAGCTTTTTCCATACTTTCACCTTTATTTCCTTCATATTTCTTTTTCCCTAGATTACTTTCACTTTCCATCCCTAGACTCTGTTTTAAATTCTGGAATCTCATATTGAACCTCTCATCCATTATCTGCATTCGGAGTTTTATGCTTTCTAATTTTTCTAAAATTTTCTCCATCACACTTAGTTCCTTCTCCCTCACTGTCTGCTGTTCCACTTTCTGCTTATTTTCTGACTTCATTTTTTTTATATATCACTAATAAGTTTAAAACATGCCAGGTTTGTCACCCTGGATTCAATGGCACTCTGCGTAACCCACCTGATAGGCCTTCCTCCCTTCATTTATACACTTAAGGATTTTGTTTTATAATATCCCAAATATTGGTAAATTCTTAAATCCCTATTTATGAACTATATAACTTTATATATGACTCACAGAACAGACATCAACATTATTTTCCTACTGTTTATTTGAGAAGTTTGCATTCTATCTACACATTGCAAACATATCAACATTTAACCACATTTCCAAATATATATCCAAGCTCTTTCTGTTTTATCCTTTCTATATATATATTTTTTTTTAAAAAAAATCTAGTTTTCCAACTTTCGTTGGGAAACTCTTTTTTAAATTATATTAGAACACCATTTGATTGCCCGCTCTCCATTATTCGCATCCCCATTTGTTGGTCCACCATTTTAAGCACTATGTGGTATTTGAATACCATGCCACACACTGGACAGCCATTTTTAACATTCTTCCCACAATATTATTCAAAGAATTTAGTGTGTACAAGTAGCTATTACCCTAAGCTTCGAAAACGTATATTTATGAGCAAAGGCTGCAGCCCATCTCAAGTGCCATTCTTATCATTTAATAAGAATTATAAATTTCAAAAGTGCAAACAAAAGATCCAATGGATACTCTTTGGGTATTTTATCCTAACTAGCTCAATCTCGAGGTTCTGGGAAAACAATGTTCATCGGGAGAACAAAGCTATGGATGATCTCATTAAGAGATGCCTTATATCTCTAAATATAGTTTCTATCTTTAATCCAATTTTATTACAATAGCCCATCAGTCAAGAGAAACCCAGAATGTAAATAATATATATAAGTGATAATTAATTATAAGATTTATTAGCATGCACACACATATATTATAATCTTAAACATATAATTCATTTATTCCATTATATATATATATATATATATATATATATAAATTTCGTTAATATGTGTATGAATTATATATATATATATATATATATATATATAATTCATACACATATTAACGAAACCATGTGATTCCATGTCAGAGTTGCATTTCTTAAACATTTTAATAAATTATTAATTTACTTTATTTAAATTGAAATAACACATGTTTCTTTAGCCATTATGAAATGTTCATTTAAGGCAGATTAAAAAAAGATCAAAGTTACCTCTCAAGAGTGAATGTTCACATGGCTGACACTAATAATCTGTAAGCTTACAGCATAGAGAAGATGTTGATTTTAACAAAAGTCGCTGGTCCGAACGATGGTGATAAGTTCTGAAATATTCTTGCCAAAAACAATCCCTATTAGAATTTAAGTAGATGAGTTTGGCTTGATTGTGAAAGGATCTGGTTGTTAGAGTTCCATGGCCATTACACTTGGTTGACTAAATGGTAAATCCATAATTAATGTTCAGGCAGGTTCCACAATAGCTGTCCATTGAGCGGTCTGATGAACCTAGATGATTATTTTTACCCCCGCATGAATACGGAGTACATTATGAAGAAAATTCTTAATTAATACTTAGTTTGATCAGTTTATACATCTTTCTCTGCTTCTTTCTATCACTTCACTGCTTTTTCTAAAATATAAAATCACTACTAAAATCATCGAGAACAAAAATAGTTATATTCATTAGTGCATTTTAACCTCACTTTTTTCTATTCTTACAGCAATGGTCTGATCTCAAGAATGCTTTTTCTTTTATTGTTCTAAAAATACGCTCGACCAGTTCTAAGAATTCCGCTGGACAGTCATTAACTGGAACTGCCCGTGGCACAAATTTCCATTCTATTGATTATTTCCCAGCCTTATAAGTTTAATGGGTTTTGCTTAAGAAACATGTGTTATCAATGGCATTTAAACTCTATCTTATGATATTCATAACAAAATATCTATTTAAAACACAAATGAATAAAAAAAATAATGTAATTCTACATATAAATGAGTCTCTACATTCTCACACATAAATATATTAGTAATTTTTACCCATTATATTAACATATACAGCAAATATATATATATATTCATATTTTTAATTGATTAATGTACTCATTCATACTCTTGTGTAACAGGGTTCGAATGACTATTTATAAATTTTACCGCATCGACCTATTTAATTCGCAACCACTGGCAATTAAACCTGTATTCCAACCCAGCTACTTTTACAATATATATATATATATATATATATATATGTATATATATATATATATATATATATATATATATATATATATATATATATATTGTAATGGGCACAGACGCCATTACACACATACCTATTTATATTAAAATCTTATATTTTTAATTCTCAATTGATTTTAGTATAAAATAATATTTTATGATGATTGTTTTCTTTTAAAATGATTATAAGCAAGCAAAGTTTAATTAATCTTCTTATAAAAGTATTTTATTTAAAAAACTAAAAAAAATTAATGTTAATTTATTTTAAAACTGAGATATATTTTGATATATATATATATATATATATATATTTTAAATAATAATAATAATAATAATAATAATAATAATAATAATAATAATAATAATAATAATAATAATAATAATAATAATAATAATAATAATAATTTTGTAAGATAAAGACCTGTGAGATATTGTTTTTCTAATTACGATTGAGTGGGAGACAGAGATTTACCCTGGTTGAAAGTTGAAAAAAAAGATTGTGCGGGAGATAACAATGGACATAAATAGCTCTGGCTTATTTTTATTATTCTTATCAGATTATTCAGAGAGAATATTCCTGTCATTCTGTTTTTTTCCCAGCTTATTCAGCATCTTTTTATTGAGGATTCATTGAGATTTTAGCTTTTATTGAACTGCTGCATTGCTAAAGTGTTTCTAATTTTTATTTGGTATTTGTTCCATGAGAATCACCAAGTTCAATTTTCATTGACTGACAATAATTCTATTTGCCATGATAGTAGCAGCCATTCAGATGCCATGACTATAAGATACACCATGAAAAATCTCCACAACATGATGGGCTGAGCCTTTCCAAAGATAAACCTCCAGAACTCCAAATTGTGATTTCAATCATGACCTAAGTGTCAAGTCCAGAGTGGATCACGATAGTGCCTCCATTTTTCTGAACATGTAGAAAATTACAGCCATTGTATAGGACTCCATAAACTGAACTTTGTGTGAACAGCAGAAATTAATTATTATATCCTTGAGGTAACTTACTTTTTCATATCAAAGTCAGGGCTAAATCTCTAATTAACTCTCTAGAAAATCTCAGATTAATCTGAAAAAGAAATTCTATTTATGATGTGTAATTTATCAACATATATATTAATGTATTGGTTTTTATTTTTACATTACAATCTTAGTAGCAAGATATCCATATTAAAAATAGTACTTATTTGAGAGTGTATGGCGAGTGATAATTTATATGCTTAATATTTTCTCAGTTCTATGATTAACCCTTGATAAATACTCAGACCGACTTTAGTAGTTTTTTTTTACTCTCCTGTTTTTTTTTTTGTTTGTTTGCTTTACTCATTAAACTTAATCAAATTTGGTTTGTGTTTTCTGCAGACTGCTGATCTTTTGGCTGACAGTTTAGAGGATATAGGATTTTGTTTTCATTGTAGGGATTTATTTGCTGTAATTCAGATTACATAGTTCATAATGTTAATTGTCTTGTGTGTGACTAAGCTTGCCTCATTTAAACATACTTGTCCATGAGTGTTTTGCAGAATTATGACATTCTTAGTTCCGACATTTCTTTTCCGGACTAAGAAAAGCTTGTCTGCACTGTCCCATTGTTCTCCACAAGCATCCATTTTACTAAATCTCTATAAAGAAAGAGGAATTGGTTGGGTGAACCGCTAGCAGGAATATATAAGCCTTTATTATGTTATAGATGAGAAATGAACTTCTCTGCCTAGGTATTTAATGCATTAATGCTCACATGCACCCAATGTTAAGATCTGCTAAAAAAATTAGATTAAGTTTGCATGTTTATTTTGTTAATTGTTCAATAAATTGAAAAAGTTCTTGTCATTATTTTGTCTGACATTTGTCTAAGTGTTTTCTCAAATATCTAAACAACATTCATGAGATTTTGCTCTCCCTGGGTTTAGTTCAGCACATTCATGTTTGTATATCCTGCCCACCCTTAAAATAAATGTCTTGTTCCAATTTTCAGACTAGTGACACCCTAATGGGCAGAATATATGAAACCAAAATCTTTTGTCATGTACAATATATATATATATATATATATATATATATATATATATATATATATATATATATATATATATATATATATATAACTTTATAAATAAATATTTGAAAATACAGTAATTAAAAGTCTATAAAAATTATATGTAAAACTATAACTTAGAAGTGCTTTCACAACCTTGTAGCTTTGTCAACTATCACATTTAAAATGTCAACTTTCCCATAATTCAATTTCAACTTTCCCATAATTCTATGATCTTAACATTTGCTGCTTGCCTATTTATTAAATTTTGCTTGTATTTATATATTAACATCGCCTCTTTAATTTTTTTTTGTTATTATTTCTTTCAATTTTCAATATTTTTATGTTGTTATTATCAAACTCAAAACCATATATACATTATTTATTATCGTCATAAAAAACAGAAGCTGATAAATTATCACTATTTTTAAAATTTTGTTTCGTATTTTGAACCCTTTTAAATAATAATACATGCACTTTTGTTCTTTTTTCCAATGTGCACCTCCATTCACCTATATATCCACTACCACACTTACGTGTCCATTTGTAAATGATACAATTTTTGTTTGTCAATACAGTTTTAATCTTTTAAATTGTTTATTAATTTATTTAATGTAGGTGGTGCATAAAAATCAATATCGATATTGCATTTTATGAACCACCTACATCAAATAAATTAATAAACTATTCAAAAGATAAAACTTTATTGACAAATAAAAATTGTATCATTTACAAATGGACATGTAGGTGTTGTAGTAGATATATAGGTGAATCGAGGTGCACATTGGAAAAAAAAACAAAAGTGCACCGATTATTATATAAAAGGGTTCAAAATACGAAACAAAATTTTAAAAATAGTGATAATTTATCAGCTTCTGTTTTTTTATGAACATAATAAATCATGTATATATGGTTTTGATTTTGATTATAACAACATAAAAATATTGGAAACTGAAAGAAATAAAAATAAAAGAAAAAATAAAGAGGCGATGTTAATATATAAATACAAGCAAAATTTAATAAATAGGCAAGCAGCAAACATTAAGATCACTGAATTATGGAAAAGTTGCCATTTTAAATGTGATAGTTGATAAAGCTACAATGTAGTGAAAGTGCTTCTAAGTTATAGTTATACATATAAATTTTATAGACTTTTAATTACTGTATTTTCAAATATTTATTTATAAAGTTACATATATTATTTTGAAGAAATACAGACATCGATTTGTAATATATATATATATATATATATATGTGTGTATATATCTACAAATCGATGTTATATATATATATATATATATATGTGTGTGTGTGTGTGTCTGTGTGTTTGTGTGTGTGTGTGTGTTAGAAAAAATTATTTGTGATAATAAATTTGAAAATTTTATCTTTTCAGAAATAATGTTCATTCTTATAATAAAAAGTTTATTTTTTGTATAATAAACAGTTTCCAAAAAGGATTGATTTTAAGAAAAAAAAATGATATAGTGAATTTAATTGATAATAGTTTGGATATTCTGGATTATTTAGTTTTTTATAAAGGAATAAAGTTTGTTAGAGGCCATATTAAAAAGTATAAACCGGGGGTTATTGCAGCAATAGAAATCACTCATGAGATGCTTTTTTCTCAGGAGGAGATGATTTCTGAAATACTTTTCTTGAATATTTTTAATATAAAAAGTGATGATTTGTGATATAAGTAAATTAATTTAATAAGGAAACATATATTACTTAATAATATTTCATGTATTAAAAAAATAATGGTGGAAGATTATGTTTGATGCATAAACATTTATATAGAGACAAATTCATCTGCAAATTGGAAAAAAATAAATTTAAATTGGTAAATACTTACACTATTGATATAGAAAGATTGAGGTTTGGTAATACTATAATTAACCATATTTAAACAAAGTATTTTATATGAAGTTAAATCTATTTTTTATCTACCAGCTGTAATTATGCCAATATTTTTATGGAAATATAAAAATGAATAAAAAAATTACCTTTTAAGACCAATGTTTGATTTTGAAAATGTATGTATTATCAGGCAACAGTTTTTGTTAAAAAAATTTAAAAGGTAAACTGGGTTTCGTGATTAAATAATTGAATCTTCATTTGATTTACTTAAAATGATTGGTATTGTTTTGGATGTTGATGTGTTATTTACATTGAATATTGCAGAATTATACAGTTCAATATTAAGTAAGGAAAATATTAATATTATTGATCAAGTTTTATATGAAAAAGTAGTGTACAAGTTTTGTCATAAGTTTGTGAAGAATTTATTCTTATTTATGGATAAAAATTTAAGGGCTACATTTGAAAAATGATTGTATATGATGGATGAAGGTTGGCCTATGGTTTTACCTGTTTCAACAATTATATGTAGTTATGTGTTATTGTATTATGAAGAGAAGATTTTTTAAAAAAAATCTTGATTGGTGTTAAAATTTATTTTAGGTGTGAGGTTGATGTACGTATAGTGCAAAACAATTTATTAAATTAAATGATATTGATGGCTTAACTTGGACACAAAGACAGTGAAAATAAAATAAAATATCTGGATTTAATTTTATGGAAAGAAAGTAACAATTATTAATAAAATGGTGTTGAAACCACTATCAATTAAAGGTTTTGTGCATCAAAATGTAAATTGTACAATTGTCTATAAATCATCTGGTTTTAGAACATTTCTTTTTTAGAAATAATGTTTTGTGTAAATTTCAGAGTGATGAAATGGCTAATGTTGAAAGATATGTTCACAATTTATGGGAATTGGGATATAGTAAAAAATATTTTATATACGCTATATAATATGTTTTAGAAATAGTTGCAGAAGAGACAATATGGAGAAGAAAACATGGAAAGAATTGCATTACATAAATGATATTGTGTGTAATAATATTGCATCATATATATCTGCTGATTTTAATAGTTTATTTATAGTTAGTGCAAATACTAGAAGGTTAGTTATTATTGGAAAAGATTCTATTGATAAACTCAACATATATAATATTATATATAAAGTGATATGTCATGGTAGATATTGGGAAGACTAAATGTGCATTAAAAAGAATTAGAAAGGGTAAATAATTATAGAAGTTGTGATGTTCTGTGAATACTATAAATCTGATTCTGCCAAACAAACAGTGATTTGTAGTGGAGAATTCTGTTTTCATAGTGTTTTTGTTTTGCATGTGGAAAATGATTTGAAAAAAAAAAGAAATATTAAGGAGTCATACTTTATAAATAGTGGGAACATTCGGCTATGACAAATATTTTTTTTTAAATTTTAGATAGACATTTTGTTTATCACACACATACACACAAAACACACATGCATATGTAACCTCTGCTCTCTTCACTTGTTTACTTTATTATATTTATAAATGCCCAGGCACCAATTCTATACAATATAGAATAAAATTTATAATTGTAAATTGCTCTGTGGCTTAGCTCAGTTGAAGTTATAGGATATAGTCTTCATATAGGATGCAAATAAGAGTAATAAAACATTTATTAATAACAATTCTATAACATTAATTTAATCATAAGCCACACATTTATTTAATTATAAAAATTTTGCAAAACTATCAATTATCATATTTAATATAGGATAGACAATGATTAGGATCATGTACCTTTATATCCATATCACTAGCTATTCTAAGCAAAGTAAAATATAATATTGGCACTGTAATATGGTGATTTATCATCTCAACACAGATTAAATAAATTGACTTCTACTGGCAAATCTATATATTTTAGGGCAGTGCTATGTTAAACATATATGTGTGTGGAAATGGAGAATCGAACGTATATAATCAAACAATTCATTTGGGCTTTTAATTCATTAAAACATTTATTAAAAAAAAAACAATAAAAGACAAAAGAAATAAAAAATATTATTTGTGCACCTTTCTAACCAATTATATTTCTTCTACAGTAAAACCAAAATTGACTAATATTTCATATATAAATCATATATTTTCAAATATGTGTGCTTTTATAATATCCTAAACACAATGTATTTTTAAAACATACTTTTTATTAGCTTATTTATAGAACTTGGATGATGCCAAAAATCAATCATCTTTTATACATATTACACTAATTTATACAACAATTATCTGTTATAATCGGTGTAAATCATCTAACATCAACTATAGAAAAAAAGAAAGTCAAGGAAAAACAATAACTAGACACTTATATTTATACTTATACTTATATATGTGAGGGTTAAATAATATCTTCAAACTCAATCTAAATATTCTAATCATCCCTTGACCATTTCTACCTTCAACTCACATTCAATATACTTTCTATGTAATGGACTTATAACATATAAGGTTTTAATTCTTTATTTTTTTTAAATAAACTTCATTAACAAAATTGAAGCATAATAAATACATTTTTAAAATAATAATTTACAGCATCATGCACACATCTGAATATCTATAATCACCTATAATATAATTTCTAGATCATACAAAATAATAAATTATCACATTATAATGATAATGAAATTACATTGATTTGTTTTGTTGTTGTTTTTTTAAAAAATAAAAAAGAAAATAAAAAATTAGGTTATACATCTGCTGTAGTCAATAACGAAAATACTTATCAATATCTCATCATTACATGTTAATTTTTTTTAAACAAAATTGAAAGTTGAAAGAAATATACATATCAGTTTAAAAAAAAAACTGTAAATTATAACATAAAAAATGTCTATCCATTGCTAAAGCATAATTTGTTAAGAATGACAATAGTCTTTTTTTTTTATCCTAGAATTTCGTTATAGGTGTAATAAATGACATTTGCATGCATTGGAATTATTTTGTTATATATGCATGAATAGCAAAGTTTTACAGTATAAAATTATCTTCTTGATATAAGATTAGATAGATAAACTTTTTCATTTTAAATTTTACTTTGTAGAATATTGTTAGAAAATTCTTTAAATTGAAAATCAAGCATTTAATTCTAGCGTCTAATAAGAAAATTTGAGCTAGTTTATTTTACACAATTTTGTCATTTTAATATTATTCAGCTTTGGTAATACTTTAAAATAAATCATAATAATTTAGCTTACATATCATCCAGGCATTTTTAGTAGTGAATTGTACCATCGTTTGACAGTGATTTGGAGGCTGGTATCACTCTGGAGGGGTGTGTGTTTATTTCCTTATTTTTATATCATTCCAGTAGTATAATAACAAAAATTCTCCACAGGTGTATTATTAGAATCCTTGCAATGTTTTTTTATATAATACTCTTATGGAGTTATTGAATCTTTTAAGTTTTTTTTTTTTTTTTAATTTTCTTCCTTGGAACTTTTTTTTTTACTTTCCTTTGAGTTTTAAACTCTCTGTCTTTCTCCACTCACACCCTCTGTGTTTTTTTATTACAATCAACTTTGGAAATGTGTCAGAATCTTACTTACAAAATTTTAACAATACAATGTTTGAATGGAATAAACATAATAATAAAAAAAAATATTAAACATCAAATACTATTTTATAAATGTTATTCACTAATATACAAATAATCTTTATCATTTTTAAATGTAAGATCATGAACAATATATAATTAGTAAATAAATAAAATATAGGAAAGAAAATTCTAATTAATAATATATCTATGTATCTGCTTATTATGACATATAATTTTTTCTACTACATAGAAACATCCCTAATGTTGTTCATCATCCTCTTTTACTACCAAACACATAATCCAAAGCTCTACCAATCAGTACACCCAATTAAAGTTTTAATTTTTTTTAAAATCCTAATTTTAACTAGCAAATCTCACTACAATTTAAGTTTAATTTTCCTAAAACTCAATATTAAATATTAAATTATATCACAATTCATTTTTTTCAGCTAATTATCTTTAGCCATTGTTAGCACAAATGTGACCTTTCCACAATTCTTTCTGGTGCCAACCTGGAAGGTCACTATATATATATATATATATATATATATATATATATATATATATATATATATATATATATATATATATATATATATATATATATATATATATATATATTGTACCCTTTTGTTTAGGTTAGGATGAATTTGAAAATTTAGTTAGAACAAATAAAAATAATTAATGTATAATATTGTGCTAAGAATCTCCTGATTGCGGTCCCAGGCTGCCATTTGATGACGACTTTTTATTTAGGTACTTACAACTGCAGATCACTTTCAAGTGAAGGAAGATTGCAAGAATTAGAAGAAGAACTGTCTTATATTAAATGGGACATTATTGGACTTTGTGAAGTTAAAAGAAAAGGAGAAGAAACAATTGATTTAAAAAGTGGACATATAATCTATTATAAAGGCACACATATTGGAAATACAAGTGGAGTAGGATTCATTATAAATAAAAAGTGGAAGAACAATATTGTGGAGATTGATGGTATATCGGACAGAGTGGCAAGATTAGTTATACAACTTAATAGCAGATACCAAATGCAGATAATGCAGGTTTATGCCCCAACAAGTTCTCATAGTGATGAAGTAGTAGAAGATTTTTATATGGATGTACAAAAGGATTTTGATCAGAGTAAACAACATTTTAAATTGTTATGGGAGACTTTAATGCTAGAATTGGTAGACAAATGAAAGATGAAATTGCTGTAGGAAATTTTGGTTATGGTAATAGAAATGAGAGAGGACATAGACTTGTGGAGTTTGCAGAAAAAGAAAAACTTTATATTATGAATTCATTTTTTGAGAAAAATGTTAAAAGGAAATGGACATGGAAGCATCCAAATGAAAGTACAGCAGAATTGGATTATATTTTGACTAACAGAAAATACATATTTCAAGATTGTAATGTTCTTAATAAATTTAACACAGGAAGTGATCATCGATTAGTAAGGTGTAAGTTACATGTTAATGTAAAACTAGAAAGACAAAAATTATTAAGAAAAACAATATTTACAGTTGATATTCCTAATCTTCAGAAACATTCTAATGAATTTAAATTAGAACTTATAAATAGGTTTCAAGTGTTAGGAGATTTTGAACATGATACAGATTTGAATGAAATTAATATGAAAATAACTGATACACTTTTAAAAACTGCAACAAACATAGCTGGTAGAAAAAAGCAGCAATTGACTAATAAAATTCCTACTGAGACTAGAGAATTTATGAAGAAAAGAAGGAATATGAAGATATACAAAAATGATGTATTAAAAAGAATTGAATATCTCGAATTTTGTAAAATGGTACGGAAAAGAGTTGAAATTGATATAAGAAAGTATAACTGTGAAATAGCAAGGAAAGCTGTAGAAGAAAATAAAAGTCTCAAAAATGTTAAACAACATTTTGGTATTGGTAGGAAATTTATATCTGCAATAAGAAAAAATGATGGAATTATTCCTAAAAAGAGAGATGACATCATGAAATTGGTAGAAGATTTTTATCAAGAATTATGTAGTAATAAAGAACAAGTACCTCCTATATCTATTACATCTTTCGAATTGCCCAGAATTTTAAATGAAGAAGTGAGACATGAAATTAAGGGTATGAAGAAAGGAAAGGCTCCAGGAAATGATGGAATTATAATTGATATATTAAAAGAAGCAGGTGAAGAAATAGAAACAATTTTAGCAAAGTTGTATACCAAATGTCTAAATGATAAAGATGTACCGGAGGATTGGAAGAATGCAGTAATAATATTAATATTTAAAAAAGGTGATAAAGAAGATATTAGAAATTACAGATCTATAAGCCTTTTATCAGTTTTATATAAAATTTTTACCAAGATAATTACAATTCGTCTACAGAGAACTTTGGATTTCCACCAACCAAGAGAACAAGCTGGATTTAAAAGTGGTTTTAGTACAATAGATCATATCCAGTTATTGAGATAAGTCATAGAAAGGACAAACGAATATGAGTTGTCATTATGTTTTGGATTTGTAGATTATGAAAAGGCATTCGATTCTATACACATTTCTTCAGTGATTAAAGCATTGGATCATCAAGGTATAGATTCATGATATTGTCATATTTTAAAGAATATTTATAAAAATGCAACAGCAACAATTAGATTACATAATGATACTGGAAAAATCAACATTGAGAAAGGTGTAAGACAAGGTGACTCCATATCTCCAAAACTCTTTACAGCAGTGCTGCAAGAAGTATTTTGTGGATTAAAATGGGAAACTAAAGGAGTGAAAGTAAATGGAGAGTATTTAAGTCATTTAGATTTCGCAGATGATGTAGTTGTTTTTGCAAATAATGCTTCACAGCTGCAGGAAATGTTGCAGGAGTTAGCAGATGAAAGTAGAAAAGTAGGACTAAAGATAAATGTTAAAAAGACTAAAGTAATGTTTAATCGATTTGCTCAAAATATGAAAATAAAGATTGATTATGAAGAATTAGAAGAAGTTAACAGTTACAAATACTTTGGTCAGATTATTAATACAGATGGAAACGTAATGGAGGAAATTAATCATAGAATTAAACTTGGTTGGAGTGCTTTTGGTAGAAATAACTTGATACTAAAAGGAAATATGCCTATGTGTTTGAAAAGGGTGGTTTTTAACAAATGTGTTTTACCAGTTCTTACTTATGGATCTGAGACTTGGACACTTAATAGAAGAGCAATACAGAGACTTCAGACCACTCAAAGGAGTATGGAGAGATGTATGTTGGGAGTAACAAGAAGAGATCGAAAACGCAATGTATGGGTAAGACAACAAACAGGTGTTACTGACCTTATTGAAAAAATTAAAAGATTGAAATGGAGTTGGGCTGGACATATTGCTAGAAGAGATGATAATAGATGGACAATTGAAATTTTAAACTGGATTCCAAGAGATTGTAAAAGACCCAGAAAGAGACCACATGTGAGATGGATGGATGAAATAAGAAAATGTGCAGGGGTGTTATGGAGAAGAGAAGCTAAAGCTTGGAGTAGATGGATTAAACTTGGAGAGACCTTCATCCTGCAGTGGATTGATAATGGTTGATGATGATGATGATGATGTTTGGGAGAACTGGCCATGATAAATACTGCATTAATAAGTCTTGTGAATAAATGTTTAAAATAAATTTTAAAAGTAATAACTTAAAGTTAAATAAATAGACTATTTAATAATAATAATTATATTTAATAATTCTACTTAAAAAATCATTTAATTTAAAGTGGTAATATGTGGACAAGTACATATTTGATTTATAATATTAAAATAATTATTCTCAATTTTGTTATAATATCATTTTTATGTAATATTTTGTAAATGAAATCATTTACTTTATTTTCAATTAAATTATGAGGGTGTCGTGTATTTTTGTAAATCACGTGATATGTAGATAGATATTCACATGTGCACTTTTGGAGTTTTCCTAGTTAAGTTGCAAAATTATTTTAAAATTCTAATATAAGATTTAAAAATAATGTATTTGGTTATCCCATAAAAAAAATAATGTTAGCTGTTATAAATATTAAGTTGGGTTTTTTAAAAATGATTGTAATAAATAAAATTAGATTTTTATTTTGTTTTAAGAATAACTACGTTTTTAAAAAAGGCTAAAAGTAATAATAAATATAATATGATTTTTTAAAGTTATTTTGAGTAGTTTATTTGATTTTAAAAAAATATAAAAATTAACTGGTAGTTGAATAATGCAATAATTTGTAAATATTTGATGAGTCATCATTTGTTTTTTTTTTTAATTTTAATGCAGTGTTGATGTAAGAAACTGGCAGAGCATTGTTGAAATTGACCAATAAAATTTGCAATTTGCGAAGGTATAAAACAGGTGCGCAAGGATTTCAGGTTACTAATACTGTGGTTATTGTCAGTTAACTAAGTGTATCAGTAATAGTCAATTTTATTTATTTTAAAAATCTAAAAGAATGTACAGTAATTTATTTTTATAAGATCATGATATAGAGATGTGTGGCTAAAAGTTAAAATAATTCCTTACCTGATAATTTATTAAATCTAATTTTAACATCAAAATAAACATGAAGAAATCATCATTGAATTTAAATTTATGGATGAAAATGTTGAAATATTATTTTTCTATTAGGCACTTAATTTTGCCTATGTTAATTGGTCATGTTATGTTACTAGTGAATTTAGTAAAAAGAACTTCATGGAGGAGTTTTACAAAAGTCCGTCCAAAATTGAAATGAAAAGAAAAAAATATGAAAAGCTTTTTATTCAGAAAGCTTATTTAAAATAAGATAGTAAAGTCTTTAAAAAAACTTTTAAATTTGATGAAATAATTATCTTAAGATGCTAAGATATTTTTTTATGAAGAAATATTGAAAATTAATTTTAAAACTATGATTTTTTAAAAAAAGATATAAAATTAATAATATTAGCAAAATGATTTATATCATATTGAAAAATCTTTTAAAAGAAGGTAATTAGGGTATGCTGGAAATACAGAAGATAGCGAAAATTATTTATGGAAAATATTTTAAACCACATAATAAAGACCCGACGACGAATGCTAAGAATTTTATTTGTTGTATCACGGAACATAGACTATCGGGGAATATGGATAAAAGTTACAAGAATTTGGGGATTATTTTAGTGCAAAATATCAGAAATACTTTTAATATTATATTTACACAGAAATGGAATTCATGAATTATTTAAACTTTTGTAGATAAAGTAATAATTACTTAAATCATTCCGGATATTGTGAAGTGAACTTACCATATTTAGTTTGGAACAGTCATCTTGATTTTTTTTGTGTTGCAACATGAAATATCAAAGCATGCATAGTTTGGGTGTCAGAAGTGTGATCAACAATGTTTTACCAGGAGAAAAAGATAATTTCTTTAATTAAGTTTTTTTGAAGAAATTTCTTTTCGTAAATATTGTCTTAAGTTTATTTTTTACTAACTTTCATATTTATGCTTATTCATAGAATAGGAATAGGGCAGGAACATACAACATTAAATTAATTACTAACCTAGTGATTACATTATTATAAAAAGAAAATCTTTAATATATATATTTTTTTTTAATAAAAAACTTAATATATTTAAAGTGTGATAATGTGGAATAAATAATAATTAAATAATGTTTTATTTACTTCGGGATCCAGAAATATCAATTGAGTAATCATCAGTAAAGACATATTATTTATGATAACAATTGTAAGAATATTGAAAATTTTATAATGTATTTTATTATTTTAGTTTTTAGTGAGGATGTATGAAATGTATATGAAAAACACGATGCATACACATAGCTTATAATTTATTTATTCATGTTAAAATATGCATACTTTTATTTATATTATAAGTTTATTTTAATATAAGGGAAATATAAGTATATGATTTTATTATATCTGAATTTAGTGTTTATTTTTAGTGATTAAGGCATTAAGATATGATATTCATACTAATTGTTCATATTTAGGTTTGAGAGTTACCAAAGGATGAAATAATCTTTTCTTATTAGTCAGTTAGATAGTTATTTTTAAAACATGAATTTGTTTATTGTTATAGAAGTGTGGGAATGAAATTAGCGATGTAAAGTGATAGAACTCTAATGATAATAGCTTAGTATTAGGTTAAATGAAACCAAGATATTTTATGTAGGATTTATTCATATGGGAATGAGGGTAGACTATAGTGATGATTTTGCAAGTATAGATAACTTAGCCCTATAGCTTGTATATATTCATGGCAGTGTTTGTTTTGTGTGTGTTAAAGTTTAATGTTCCATAGTGCTGTATAAATAGCTTGGACATTATATTCAGTAGTAAAGGTTATTCGACAAATAAGTCATACCTCATTTCTTATATACTGTTACCATGATGATTTGTTGATAAAGGTGCTATTAAGTTAAAGTTATAGTTTATTCCATATACCTACTTGTTTATTTACAATCCAAATTTCTTGGATTACATCGTGAAGGATGATATTTAAAATACGAAATGATGAATAAGTTTGGAAGTGCGGAATTGTTATTGAAGTGGATAAGATAAGTTATGTTATTTAGAGTAAAGATAAAAATAAATGTAAAGATTACAAGAACATGATTTGTCAGCGAAATAATCATAAAACTTTTCATATTTAAAATGATTGTTTTTTTTTATTATAAAAATAAATAATTGATAATTAAAAGGGGTTTATAAAGATATTATTTAATTAATAAGTATTTTTCAAAGACTTATTTATAATATATACTTATTTATTTTTACAAATAAAGAGACAAAACTAAATCGTGTTTAATGAATATAAGTAATCATAAGTTTTGTAAAAGTGATTCTATGATAACACACCAATACATACATTATATTTGATATTTAAAGTAATGATTAGTAAGCAGTTTATGTTAATTGTTATGCTATTAGTTAAGGTTATTCACCTCATTATTTAGTGAGGAATGACTATATGGAATAAGAAACTTATATTTTGAAAAAAACAACAACTAAATAACAATAATAAGTACATATTAAAATAATTAATTTATCTTATATTTTTTAGAACATATTGACTTCATGAAATTTAATGGATATGTAATAAAGATAATATGATAGAATGTTTTTTTGAAAAAATAATAGATATGTTTTTAAAAAAAAAAGGTTCTGAAACCTATATATTATTTTTTAACATTATTTTTGGAAAGTACATAAATGTGAGTAAACAATGTTCATGAATATTGTAAATAATGTACATATTTTAGTGTTGAGTTTGTTAATAAAATGTGTTAAGTTTGTTTTATAAACTTTGGTGTTGCTTCAATTTCTCCACATTACAATTACATAGTCACAGATAATTTGAAGTAAAGTACGACATTTGCACAACATAAAGTTATTTTTTAAGAGTTATATTTGTGATATGAATTTTTAAAAGAAACTTCATTTATCGTATAATTATTATTATGGTCATAGAATAACCATTAAAATATTTTACACAGAATTATAGTATTATTTTGGTTGCCACATATTCTCATATTATAAGATCATATCATATATTTATTTAAGATGCCATATGGATAATAAAAGATTACATTATGTTATTATTTATTATTATATATGATTAGTATTACAATGATATTAGAGTATACACTGAAAATTATTACTATTTTATTATTATTAATATAATTCAGCTGTAGTTAGGAATGATACTAAATCCCTTATCATACTTGATTAAAAACAATTATAATTGCCTAGAATTTTATGAAAAGAATCTGAGATTATTTGAGCTAGATTATTTAGCTAAAGATATGAGGATTATTTTATTGAGATAATTTTAATTAAGTAAGTAATTATTGAAGACATAGAAATTTTAAAGATTTATTATTAGTGATAATAATAGGAGGATAGTATTCTTATGCCATTGAGGTAGTATATTATGGATATTTACTCAATGTATTGGTCTTGCCACTTTAAACTGACTTCATATTCTCATGATTTTTAATAGATATTTATTTATTTTATTTAAGAAACAGAACTATATTATTTTTTATTAGTTAAAGCTAGTTTAATAATTTATAGTATTAAAGAATATATTATAATTGATTGAATACATTTTTAAGTGAACATAATGATTTATTTGAGCTAGTCCAATTTAGTATTATTATATATTTTCCTAAAAGAGAGGGTACAATATATATATATATATATATATATATATATATATTGTACCCTCTCTTTTATATATATATATATATATATATATATTGTAACATTCCAGGTTGGCGCCAGAAAGAAATGTGGGAAGGTCACATTTGTGCTAACAATGGCTAAAGGTAATTAGTTGAGAAAAATGAATTGTAATATAATCTAATATTTAAAATTGAGTTTTTTAGGAAAACTAAACATAAATTGTGATGTAATTTGCTAGTTAAAATTAGGATTTTAACAAAATTAAAATTTTAAATGAGTATATTGATTGGTGGAGTTTGGGACTATATGTTTAATGGTAGATGTTTGTGTATTGTAGAGGATTTACTTGTCATAATAGGCAGATCCATAAATATATTATTAATTAGAATTTTCTTTTCTATATTTTATTTATAAGTTACTGATTATATATTGTCTTGGAATCTTATGTTTTAAAAATGATAAAGATTATTTGTAACAGTAAATAACATTTCTAAAATTAATAATTATTATTTAATATTTTTTATTACTATGTTTATTATATTCAAACATGGTATTGTTGAAATTTTTATAAATAATATTTCTGGCAAGCTTCCAAAGTTGATTGTCATAGAAACACAGAGGGCATGAGTGGAGAAAGACATAGAGTTTAAAAACTTGAAAGTAAAAAAAAAAAAAAAGCTCTGAGGAAGAAGATAAAAAAACTTAAAGGAATCAATAACTATCTAAGAGTAGTATATAAGAAACATTGCAAGGATTCTAAGAATACATCTATAAAGAATTTTTTTTGTTATTATACTACTGGAATGATATAAAATGAAAAAATAAAAAACCCCGGAGGGATACCAGCATCCAAATTTTTGCCAAAGCAATGGTCCATTCATTACCTTTAAAAATACCTGGATTTCACATAAGATAAGTAATTATAATTTATTTTAAGGTATTGCCAAAAGTAAATAATATTAAAATGACAAAATTATTTAAAGTAAAGCTGGATAAATTTTTCTTGTTAGACGCTAGAACCAAACGCTTAATATTAAATTCTAATCATTTTATATCAAACTTTTGCAAATTAAAATTTAAAATGAAAAAGTTTATCTATTTAATTTTATATCAAGAAGATAATTTTCTAATGTATAACTTTGATATTTGCGTATATATAGTGAAATAATTTCAATGCATGCAAATGTCATTTTTAACACCCGTCATGGAATTCTAGGATAAAAAAAAAAACTCATCATTTTTAACAAGTTATACTTAACAATCAGATAGACATTTTTTTATGTTATAATTTACTGTTATCTTTGAAATTAATATGTATGTTTCTTTCAACTTTCAAATTTTTTAAAAAAAACTTAACATGTAATAATGGGATAGTGACAAATATTTTTTTTCTGATTACAATAGATGTATAAACAATTTTTTTTTTGTTTTGTGTTCTTTGAAAAAAAAAAGAACAAAACAATGTAACTTCTTATATATTATAATATGGTAACATATTTTGTATGATCTAGAAATTATACTATAGGCGATTATAGATATATATATTCGAGTGTGTGCGTAATGCTATAAATGATTTTTTTTTTTTAAATTGTATTTATTATGCTTAATTTTGCTAATGAAATTTATTTAAAAAAATAAAGAATTAAAACCTTATCTGTTATAAGTTGATGGTAGAAATGGTCAGAGACGAGTAAATTATTTAGATTGGGTTTGGAGATATTAATTAACCCTCATGTATATAAGTATAAGGATGGGTGATGGGTTAGTGTTTTTCATGCTTGTTTTTCATTTTGTATAGTTAGTGTTAGATTGTATACATTGATTATAACAGATTTGTGTTGCATAATTTTTTTTTCATATGTATAAAAGATGATTGATTTATGGCATCATTCAAGATCTATAAATAATCTAATAAAATATGTTTCAGAAATACATTATATTTACAATATAATCAAATGCACATATTCGAAAATATATGATTAACATATTAAATAGTAGTCAATTTTGATTTTACCTTAGAAGATATGTAATTGGTTATCAAGGTGTATAAATAATATATATATTTTAGTTAGTGTTTAATTTTGATTTTATTTTAATAAATGTTATATTGAATAAATAGCCCATATGAATTGTTTGATTATATATACATTCGATTCTCCATTTCCAGACACACACACATCTGGTTAATATAACATAGTTATAAAAGATAAAAGTTTGTCAATATAAGTCCATTTATTTAATTTGTTTGGTGGTAATAAATCTCAGTATTACAATGCAATAATATATTTTACTTTGCTTGGAATAGGTGGTGATTTGGATAAAAAGATACCCAATCCTCATCATAGTCAACACCATAATAAATGTAATAATTGTCAATTTTGCAACAGTTTTAATATTGAATAGATGCTCTGAACATATTTAAATTAACCTTATAGTATTGTTGTTTATAGACGTTTTTATCATCCTTGTTGGCCTCATATATAAAGACCTTATCATATAATCTCAACTGAGCTAGGCCATGGAGTGGTTGCAATATAAAACCTTTTAAATAAGTTTAAATATAATTTATAATTATAAATTTTATTCTATTTTGCATAGAATTGGCACCTGGGCAATTATAAATATAATAAAGTAAATAAGTGAAAAAGATGGAGGTTATAGGTGAGGGTTAATATATATATATATATCCCCCCCCCCCCCCCCCCCCCCCATAAAGTTAAATGTTAATTTAAATAGTAGTAACAGAGAAGGATTTTTCATAAATTCCTTACTAAATAATAATAGAATAATGATAATAATAGTATAATGTAATCCTATTTCTTCTAATTGAAATAAATAAATAAATATTACGTTCTGTAGTATTTAATAATCTGAAATCAAAATACGTGTTGTAATTTAGCTATAATTTATTTTAATATTGTGGAAATTTGAATAAAGATATAATTATAATCTTTAATTTTTCATAAAATAAATTTTCAAGAATTATTATAACTTTTATGTTTATCTACTTGTGAATTATTGTCTGTTGAATTATAAATGTATATTGGTATCTGATTCTATGTGGAGATAATACTAAGAAAAGTAAAATAAATTTAAATAGTTTTTATAATTATAAAATAATTATTGTATCGGATTCCCTATTCCTGTTAAATTTTATAGTTTTTCTATTTTTCTTTTTTTTTTTATCTTATATTTTTTTTTAGATATCTGTTTAGTTTGTTGTAAAAATGTTCTATCATATTATTAATAATATATATAATAATATTTATATATATATATATATATTATATATATATATATATATATATATATATATATTATATATATATATATATATATATATATATATATATATATATATATATATATATATTGTAACGTAACCTCAACTGTTTCTGCATTCTATTTCACTTATTTAACTTTAACAAGCTCGCATTTATTTCAAGTAGCTTGTCAATTGAATTTTATACTAATTTTAGGATCAAATATATCCAGGCTCCAAATTGCAGCTGTAAATGGTAATGCCCACCAGAAATCATCATCAATAGCCAATTTAGGACTATAGAAGATACTGGAGCAAGTAATTCAATTGTCTCTCTCAAAAAAAACAATAAGATTGATAAACCCATTCAATCTATGTGGCCCTAATTTCAAACCTAGCATTAGTCATGGAAATATTTCATGATAAATTTATTATAAACTTCATAATAATGAGGCAACTTTTTTCCACAACTTCATGATAAATATCTGATCTCGAGTGGTAACTACAGAAAATATGATATACATTTCTCATTTATATCTGACTGGAAATAAATCAGTAATTGATGCAGAGAACTCATAATCTATGTTTATAATATAAAATTATTATTTAATTTAATACTAGATAAAAAATTATCATAAATAAGTCTTCCCCATTTAATTCCATCACATTATTTTTCGTTCTCAGCATCTATCACTTTTATTAGCTACAATTACATAACATGGAATGTCTGTGTTAGGTTCTCTAATCTACTAACTCTTAATCTTATTGCCCCAAACACACATATCTTTCGATCAACTATCAATTCATGATCCCTATTTTAATAATAGTATAATAATTTTATTATAATATGCTACTTAACTTCTAATCTAGCTCTTAGACTAATAATCAACTGCTCTTTCTCAAGGTGTAGATCTGCCAAGAGATGCCTTTATAAGCGATTACATTGTAATGTATATGATTCCAAATGTACTAAGTTGAATTTTAATACGAGTTTACTAGTGTAAATCACTCTAAACACCGACAGCAGAAAAGGGATTTTATGTCTGCTCCCAATATTCACAACATTACAATGAACCAAAAGATTAAATCTATTAAACTTAACTTAACTATGCCATATCATTTTATTCTATTATATCTATTCTATTGACCAAACTTTAATTAATAATTCCAAATCTATCATATTTTGCCAAAGTAAACTATGTAAGTAGAACATGGACAATAATCATGTAAATTGATCAAAAATTACTTATGAAAGTAAAATACGGAAATAAATCATAAAATTAGATTATGCAAATTAATTATGAAAATAAATTTTATGCAAATTAATTATGAAAAAAAATTATGTGAAAATGAATTATATAAAAGTGACTTATACAAAATGAATTATGTGAATTGCATATGGAAACAATCTAACAATGACTACTATAAATCGATCATGGAAACAAATTATCAATATAAAATGAATTATGTGAATCGAATATGGAAATAATCAATATAAAATCAATACTTTAAATCAATCATGGAAGTAATTTATCAATATAAAATGAGTAATTAAATTTAAGTATGAACTAATATTACTTTAATTATAGGTGTTGGGTGTAGATTCTGGAGATATTTGAAATATCAAAACACAAGACACAATGTAATCTTATAACAATAATAAAATTTTATTACATTAACAATAATGATAAAAATAGAAATAAAACATACTTAAATATAATAGTGTTGCACTCAAATATATAATTCAAATCTACTACGGACTATGGTTCGAATACATGTTTAAATTAACTAATTTTCTTAATGACTTATTTTTTGTTTTGACCCATTTATTTATCAAATAAATAATAATAATAATAATAATAATAATAATAATAATAATAATAATAATAATAATAATAATAAAAAAACAAACACAAACGCTTATGCATGGAATCAGAATTCCATATTTTTTTAACTTTAAGAAAACCTATATCTTGAAAGAAAAGAAAACCTACAAATTTATACTTCCCCCATTTATTGTAAACATTATCCATTGGACTCTTCCAAAATAATTTATTCGGTTAAATTATTCTAACTAGCAATGTTAAATAATCACCAATTTCTAAATAATTTCAACAAGCAATAATTTTTAAATTTGTGATGAAGAAAGATGACATGCCATGAAAAATCCCATACTGGTCATGCAGATAGGTTTAAATTCAAAAACCTACACTTTTATGTTCATGCCTGTCAGATCTTTACATTATTGACTGTATATATCTTGATAGGTCAGTATGTAGATCCATCTTGATGACCTCAATTTATCATCATTCACAAAAATCAACACAGATCGGTTAGTTTATTAATTAAAATCTTTGTCATTCCCCAAACACATATACATCTGACTGAATCCTTATTCTGTCAGGGCAATTTTTTATTCTGTACCACATAAGAAAAAAAAACAACTCTTCATATTCTTCACCATGCAGTATTTTATAACACGCACACAGTAGCATCTTGGTAAGGGAAATAAAAAAAAACAAAACAACAATTCCTAACTTCAAATGTTTGCTTGAGCCAGAGAGAGATGTAGAATCGTGTGAAGAGCTCTTGCCTATACACTTACTCTCTATATTGGCATGCAAAACATTTTCTACAATTTGAACAGTAACTTTATCAATAATCTCTATCTTAACAAAATAAATGGAGTGAAAATTAGTCATCTCCTATTGTCATGGTAAATAAATCATGAGACAGCCACTTCCCATCTATGAGGTGGTAAGATAACTCTACCTCAGAAACAAGAAGTATTTATTGCTTTATGTATGCACACACCTACATTGATTGCAGTCCAGATAAATGACAAAGACTAACCAAATCCTGAATCAAAACATATATGAATTATGTCAATTTTAAACAGTCAAGCCAACAACATACACCCAATATTTTTATTACTAACAGATCATCAACACTTATAGCATAATTATGGTTTTTCACATGATCATCCATATTACTTCATAACTAATATTAAGCACAAATTAAAATTTTTTGAAGAATAAAAAAAAATATTTTATATCATTTCTCTCTTTTCTATTTAAATTTAAATTTTCATAAGCATTTATACTTCAATGGGATCACAATCATTTTCCCTTCTTTCCTTTAAACCTTTTAAAAGATAAATAAAAAAAATATTAAATTAAGATAATCTAGTGGTTAGACATGTGACATATTATAGAAACACAATGAAATAAAACAAAACAAATGGCATATTATATAAACAGAATAAAACAAAGAATAAATATCATACATTATAATAGTCTCTTTACAATGTCCTTTCCTTTTATTGTATTCAGTTCACTTTATTTGGAGATAGTGTATATAGATGCACACAACACAGATAGTTATTTTTACTCAAATATATATAAAACGCTTAGACAGTTATTTTAATCAAAATAGATAAAAATTTAGACAGTTATTTTAAGTCAAAATAGATAAAACGTAGATAGTTATTTGAAATCAAAATGTAGCTACAGGATAATTAATAAATTTTTAAAAGACTTCTGTTGATTACCTTCCATTTTGATGAGTTTCTTCCTGGGTTTGAATTCATTTGTTTCTTTTTCTTCTTCTTTTCCATTTTTAGGCTCAAATTATAGATAACAAGCAGATTCTGATTACTAAACATGAATTAACTTTTTAAACATTATACAAAAGTTTGCTGCATCTTTTTCAAATGAATTTTAACCGGCCAAATAATTATTGCAATATGAATCGGTCTTTCAATATTATACCATAGTTTGACAGTTCTCTCCCTAAATGAATTTTTAATAAGCCGAATAAACGGGTTCTGACATTCAGCATAGACTATCTTATTAAAAGTTGATTTCTTCATAATTGACTTAAGGAAGAAAAAAATGTGCCCCACTTATATATGAATTAGAAATTCATATTTTGGTATACTGTAAAACTTAAATACATTAATAACTCTGAGAAAGAAAATTTAAAAAAATTCAGAGAAAACTTTAAGAGATAGATTAATTTTAGTCATCCAGTTGTTCTCAGTTAGCAAAAGTTTCCCTGGTTCATTCTCTCTCCATTTATATATTCACAAGGATGGTGAAGAAAAAAAAAATTGTTAACCCTCCCTCTCCAGGTGGTTCCTCTCACATCTTAATCAAGATTCCATCTCAGAATGAACAATTGAACTATTTATGACATGTAAATTTTGACAACTTTTCTTCTCTTAACACTTTTTTTTTTGGTTAACACATTATTGATTAAATTATGGAAAAGCAATCAAAAGAAAATCTAATAAAAAGATAAGCTTACTAACACTTTTTTTTGGTAAAACAAATGTTACATTTCTTTTGATCTAAATAATTTCTTATTTAGATTTACATTTTAGAGTTAGAAATAATAAATCAGAACAGATTCATTTATTTATTTTCCTTTTTACACTTATCATGAAATAATATAGAAAATTATATCAATTTCTATAAAGAAAAGAAAAGAAATTGAACCCATATATCTGCTTTACACACACATACCCATGCAGACCATTCAAGAGAAAACTGCTTATTCAGACTACATGGACACAAATTATCCATTATAATTTTCTAATAATGACAAGCATAAAATCAATTATAACTTCTGATAATCATAAACATAAATATCCATTATAATTTCCTATAACTTTAGGCCTATTCTCCCAAAAAGAAACTGTTAAATAAAAGCTACTGATAATCAATTCAATTTTAATTCTCACCAACTTTTTAGTAAACAAATATAAAAATTCATAAAGACTTTATCTTAGCCATATAAATATTTATTTCTCAATTATCATATTGGCAAATTATTATAGCAGCGTACAAAAAAATATCAATCATCCCTCCTGCATTAAACAATGTTAGCTACATTCTATATAAACACAAACTGTCACTATATATGTTACTTTTTTAGCTATCTAGTTATTGATTTCTCCAATAAAACTTTTTAACTTTTCCTACATTTAATTTTTTTTTTTTTTTGCATATAATTAGTTTAATTTTTTTACAATTGGTTTATAGATGAAATAAACCAAAGGTCACAATATATATATATATATTGTAACCATATATATTTGTAACGTTTTTCGTATTACTAGGCCCTTATACGCCTCAAATTTATATTTGAGCGTGAGTTGATCAAGCTGTATCAAAAGAAAAAAGAAAGTTGTATTTCAATTCTCAACACAGCTATTTTTCCTGATCAACTTCGGCCTAGAATTATTACCGAGTACAATCGTAAGCAGAACCAGTTTTTAATTTCTACTTGAGGGCGCCAGAGTCGTTAGACCCACTGAGACTGCGTCAAATATTGTAGCCCGTAAGGTAATAATTATACGATCTAAGTTAAATAACTAAAGGTAAAACTTAAATAGAATAGCATTAATTTTATACACGTACAATGAAAGTGAAGTTAATAATAAAGATTTATTCTAACTCGTCAAGCATTCAATATTTATGATTAAGACAAAATTACAACGTTGGAAAAGATTGTGCATATGAATTCAATAATTTGATTCAAATATTGGAGTATTAATTATTTAGTCTGATTTTCCGTAGTAACAGTTTGGTTCATTTCTCAGTTCGCAAATCTTCTGATCCAAGAAAAATTTATGGGATAACATTTCCATTCAATTCACTATTCATAAAGCTTTATGTAAAAAAAAATTTATGTACATTTACTTACCGGTAAGTTAACATTAAGTAGGTCATCGATCTTCCCGACGTACAATTCAGTTAGTGAGTAGTCCACAGTAGTTGTTTTTCTTTTAGTTTTATTTCCGAATCTCCGATCTAATTTAGGTAGCCAGATGACGATCTAGGTGACTTTTTCCGAGAGAAAGTGTCGGCAAACGATATCGTTCTACTCACTCATGGCGAGCGATTTCAGTTTGTATCTAAGTGAACACATTTTATTAAAAGAATATGAAGCACTTCCAATTGCTCAGCACTATTGGAACAATAAGATAAAAAAGACCCCTTTTCAAATCTGTCGGCTCCTTTTATACTCCTAGATTCTTTTTAGAAGCTCTGCGCACGTTCTTTTTTTTCTTTGTTCTACTTTATAAACTTCTACATTCTTCTCCTTTTCTTATTACAAAGTCTGTTTTTCCGCTAAGAATTTCTGCCATTTTTAATTACTATCAGAAAGTTGTTTCTGATAGCAATCTTTCGCCTTTTGAAATTTCCTTTCACTATTTGAATCAATGATTCAATATGCACTTTTCCAACATGGAATTTATTTTAGTTAACTTATTTCTAAAAAAAAAGAAAAATTAAACTTTCACTGTACGTTTTTTTTTTCTTTAAAACATTATGCTACAAAAAAAATAAAGATCGTGTTCGCTTTCTTTTTTTTTTTTATAATACCTAATATCAAAAAGTAATTTGTACTTTATATATAAATAAATGGTACAATACCACCGGGGCAGGGGAATGAGAATAAAATATGGGCTTGAACTAATTTTATTCTTAATAAGTCTTTATGGAGTACTTCTAACCCACGTCCTAGTCTTATATGGTTTCAGTGACCTAGCGTTATAGGTACCCCTTTCTCCTTCACCATTCTTTAAAGTGAAAGCATTTGGACCATCCTGTCGGCTGATTTGGTAAGGTCCCTCATACAAATTTTGGAACTTCTTAAAAATATGCTTCCCAGTTTGACTCACAGGGTTCGTTTTTACCCATACTGTATCCCCTGTTTTAAACTTATCAGTCAGGCCTCCTTTCCGCTGGGTTCGGAGCTTGGCACAGTGTTCCAATTTTTTTTCTTGCTTCTTCATGATCTCTCCCTTTATCAATGTTTTCTGGACCAGCGGGTAACTTGGATTGGTACAACCTAGGTATTGCTTGTCCGAAGTGAAGTCTTACAGGTGCAAATCCGGTAGATTCATTATGAGACCAATTTATGAAATTTAACACCCTTGGGAGTTGTTTCACCCATCCTCTATGGTTGGATGCAGTATATACCCTGAAGAGGCATCCTAACTCTCTCATCACCCGCTCACAAGGGTTTGATTGTGGATTTCGTATGGATGACAATATGTGTTTTACCTCCATCCTCTCTATCCACTGTTGCCAATCATAAGATGTGAACGGCGTACCGTGGTCCGACAAAATAGCTTTTGGTTTGCCTACCCTTTTAAAATATCGTACCTCAAGGGCTCGTATGGCATTCTTGGTATTGGCTTGGGTCACCGGATATGCTGACACCCATTTTGAAAAAAGGTCATATACTACTAGTAGATATTTCATTTTCCCAAAAGCCGGCAATGGTCCATAGAAATCAATAGCCACCAGGTCATTGGGTTCTTTAGGGATGATAGAATTCAATGGACCTTGATACGACTTGTTTGCTGGTTTTGTCTTCTGACACATTTCACATGAGCTTACTATCCTGGTGACCTGTGCTCTCATATTCGGCCAGTGGAACCATGTCCTCAATAAGGCTTCCACTTTATTTACACCATAGTGCCCATACAAATGATGTGTGTAGTCAATAAGTCCTTCCTGTAAACTTTCTGGTATGATCATTTTCCATTGATCCTTTTGAGGATCGGTGATATACCATAGGATCCCTTCTTTCAGGCGGTATCTCTCATCAGTGTTAGCATCTGCTGTCTCTCTCGCTTCATCTTTGTCTTCTAGTTGATCAATAATTTTCTTGTAGGTCGGGCTTTGCCGTTGTACCTTTCCTAAGTGTCTCAATCCTTCTTCTACTACAGCGTCTGTTTCTACTTCTACACTTGCCAAACAGATATCTTCCATCTGCAAATGGTCCTGGGTATCAGGAACAATATTCCGGCTCAATGTGTCGGCTACCACATTTTCAGTGCCCTTACAATACTGGATGGAATAATTGAACTCCTGGAGAAAAAGGCTCCATCGGATTAGCCTACTACTTGTTAAATAACTGTGATTTAAGAACTCTAGGCTCTTATGATCTGTCCTAACAATCGTTTCCGATCCTATCAAGAATTGGCGGAACTTCTGAAATGCCCACACCACAGCCAAGGCCTCTTTCTCTGTTACACAGTAATTAATCTCTGCACCTCTCAGTGGTCTGCTGACAAAATAAATTACACCCCAGGTACCATCCTCTTGAGCTTGCATAAGAGCAGCACCTAACCCATACCCACTACTATCTACCTGAACAATAAACGGTTTCCTTAAGTCAGGGTAAACCAGCATCACTTGACTAAGGAATTTCTCTTTAATAACCCTAAAATTGGTCTCATGCTCTTCCGTCCATTTCCATGACGTTCCCTTACGTAATAATTGCAGCAGAGGCTCCATGTCTGAAGCAAAGTTTTTGTAAAATTTATTGTAGAAATTACACATCCCCAAAAACGATCTCACCTGTTTTGGTGTTCGAGGGGCTGGGAAATCTCGTATTGCCTGGATTTTGTCCGGGTGGGGTCTAATCCCATTGGCATTAATTAAGTGCCCTAAGAAATTCACTTCTTCCGCTGCTAAACAGCTTTTTTGCAGATTAATGCGAATATCCTTCATATTGCACTCTTGTAGAAACAACTTGAGGTGTTGTAAGTGTTCCTGGGCATTATTGGATGCAATAATCACATCATCCATGTAAACAGTGATTAACTTTTTTATTTCCGGGCACAGCACACGATCGAGACATTTTAGCAGGCCTGCTCCACTATTCTTGAGACCAAAAGGCATTCTGTTAAATTGGTACGATATACCATTATATCGAAATGCTGTGTACTTCCGGTCAGCAGGGTGTAACCTGATCTGCCAATAGCTGGCAGTCAGATCTAACGTGGAAAATATCTTTTTCCCCCGGAATTTATTTACCAACTCATTTATTGGAGGTGGAACATTTTGATCTGGCCATGTAATCTTGTTCAATTGCCTGGCATCCAAACACAGTCGTATGGTTCCATCTTTTTTTTTTTACAACCACCAATGGGTTATTATATGCTGACGAACCCTTAGTGATAATATCCCACTCCTCCATTTTAGCTAATTCTCTCTCTACCTCAGCTCTATAGTGGTGTGGCACTGGGTATGATCTTGCCTGGTATGGTGTACTGTCAGCGATCTTGATCCTGTGCTCATACCCTTTAATAACCCCGGGTTTATCTGAAAAATTCGATTTATATTCATTTAAGACTTCTTTTAGGTCCTCTTTCCATCCTTCCTTCACTCCCTTTATTACTTCATCAATCCGTGCCTCTATTGAAGGCTGTTCTGTCTCAACCTCCATATTACATACGTTTTGATGGTTCATTCTCATCCGCGACCCAAACTCCACTTCTTCCCCATCACAGATAATCTTTTCATCTTTATAATTGATCACACACCCAGTTTTGTGCATAAAATCTGACCCCAATATGGCTTCATGTACCAACCCTTTTAGAATTAATAGCGTGTGGGGCATAATTTTATCCCCTATCTTAATTTGCACCCAAACCTGTTTTGATCCCAATTGTGCCTTTTTGTTATTTGCTAATGTTATTAGCGTGCTTTTCACTGGTAGAGTTGGTATCTCTATGGGTTGGCTCTGCATGCGCTCATACGTTGTTTCTGACATTACCGATATCTGGCTGCCAGAATCCCACAATGTCTCTACTTTGACATCGTTTATTTGCAAAACAACCTTTGGGCATTCTTGAGATGTGTACTTAATCGATTCGCCATCCCATTCACAAATAAGATTATCTATCCTCTTTTCTTCTGTTGTTCTACTGATCACTTTATTTCTTTTCCTTTTTTTTTTACTGGTTCTTTTATTTCTTCTTTTAATCCTCTGACCATCTCTGTCATTTCTTTTTTTATTTCTTCTTTGAATTCTGTCATGCATTCGTATAATAGTTTTTTTATTAAGGGTTCCGAGCCCTCTTTTAATTCTTCCGCGCCTTCTGCCATATTTTGTGTATTTTTATTACTTCTCAATTTCATATATGGCCGTGTTGCTTATTTTTGCTACAGTAAACAAAATCTTAACGCTATCAATTTTTACGATATAAATATAATATTTTATTTTGCTTTGCTAATAAATTCGTTCACCGACACCCCTCTCTTTTATCACCCTATAATCTCCCGTCCCCCTCTACCTTTACCGTCATTTCTTACCTTTGATCGGTTTTATTTATTATTTAATAATTTATAAGCTATTATTTTCTTTCAATATAGTCCTTATTTAAAATCCTACTCTAAAAAAAAACTTTTGTAATCGTACGCAATAACTTTTTAGACTTGCGCACTATTTGTGGTCATATTTATTTTCCGGCTACGGACATTAAATTCTCAATTTTATGCCATTTTTAAATTTTCTCAGGTCGTGGTTTTTTTTTTTTTTTCTTTTCGTAAGCCTCGAGTTGGGTCGCCATTGTAACGTTTTTCGTATTACTAGGCCCTTATACGCCTCAAATTTATATTTGAGCGTGAGTTGATCAAGCTGTATCAAAAGAAAAAAGAAAGTTGTATTTCTATTCTAAAAACACAGCTATTTTTCCTGATCAACTTCAGCCTATTAATTGTTACGAATTGTGCTATTGACAAAATCAACTTTTAATTTTATTTGATATGGGCGCCAGAGTCCTATTCGCTGATATATGTCGCCAGCATCTCTCGCAAGTTGTAAAAAAAAAAAAATAAAAAGATTTTTAAAATTATTGGTCTTAGATTTTAAGAAGCGGTAATTTTACCGTAAACTGAGAATTATAGTTTTTTTAGATTATTAGTCCTGGGCGTATTGAAACATATTGGCAAAGGTAAATTACATTTTTAAATCTTATTACACTAAAAATAAATTTAATAATAAAAAAAATAATAACTATTATTAATAACGCACAATGAAAAAGGTTGATAAAAGTATAATCTCTTTTATTCTAACAAACTAAAATATTTATAAGTTAAATTACGAATTAACTAAACTGGAAAGTACACACATGCTAATCCAGATAATGAATCGATTAACAAAAACAGTTAGATTAAATAATGAACGCAATTTAATAATGTTCCAAGATCTTGTATAAAATTCTTTATAAGAAAGTCCCTTGAATACGAAAAGTCTATATCAGGATGGTAGTCTAAGCCTAGATAAATAATTGTTTGCAAACTTTTAAGTCACTATCAGGAAAATTTATTCTTAACTTACCGGTAAGTTCATGTAGGTTTATGGGATCCCAGATCATGAGAATTTCCATTGGTCTCTCCTGCCGGCGTCTTCCATTATTGTTCCGTTCTATAGCTGGAGAAAAGGCACGGTTGTAGTGACCCTTTTATTGCAAAAAGCGGTCTTCACAAGTCCCGTTTCCATGCTTGCGTGACAGCTTGGTACAGCAAGGGGCATACCTGTGTAGAAGTATATTTCTTGCCACAGGTTATGCTCGTGGAAACCTCCAACTTTCAGAGACGTAACTAGAAGTAAAAGAGAAGACCCAGATTGAAGTTGTCATCTCCTTTTTATATCGCGCTCCATTTTTGGAACTTCTGCGCACTCTTTTGTCTTTTTATCAGCGTATAAGATAATAATCTTATACACTCTCTCTTAAATTTAAGTTACAAAGTTCTCTTTTTTTTTAGCATTATTCTTCCATCTTTAATTAGCTAAAATATTTTTCTTTTAGCTTATACTTTTGGAATTCTTTTAATTTATCTGGATTAGCAATCTGTATGTCATTTATTCTTTCCAATTAGATAAAAAAAATAAGAATGACAATTTTAACCTTCATTGCACGTTTTAACAAAAATTATACTAATCAAAAAAAAATCTA
>JAQFVV010013646.1:0-88376 GCA_028023455.1 Epiperipatus broadwayi | reverse complement strand
GAAAGGTAAACAGGGCCAAATCGATGATTGCTCCTGACCTTTGTATCTCAGGCAAGAGTGGATTTTAGGGTACTTTTGCCTAGATTCTGAATCTTGTTCATCTGAATGTACAATTCTGATTGGTACAGGGTTTTTTTTGGCTGGGCTTGGTATGCCATCATGAGATTTTGAGTTATAACTCACATACTTGAGTGTTCATAATATTTTTGGGCTTTTCGCAGCAACGTAATCTTTTATATATGTATAATTTTTTTCTTCCCAGGCTTGATCCCACTGTAGGCCGCAGATGTTATAAACTTAATCACCCTGAATAAAAGTTACTTTTAAAAAAAATTTTTATAATGTGTAACTAATATTTTCTTTATTTATTCATCTTTATTCTACTTTTTGCATACTATTGTGAAACTTTAACTTGATAGATTTTTTTTTTGGATTATTATGGTATTCCTTCAAAGACTGGGATTAAGATTATTATGATTAGTTATATAGTTATGAATTATGTAAACAATAAAAAGGAAATTTAGCAATCTATTGATGTGTACATATGAACAAACTTTTTTTTACATTATAAGTTGTTAATTGTATTGTGTTGGCATGGTGCCCTTCTACTTTATACAATTATAAATTTTTTCCAATAAGTAAAGCAACACCATTGCGTATATGAGGATCCGAATATGAGTAAACAATGAAAAAGATAGTCATTATATTGTATCTCTTTTTTTCTTATATAGCAAACTAATAAAAGATATTAGCAATCAATTGCAGGTGCAAGGAAACAAATGGAACAGGGGGCAAATGAAGGGGGACATGGTAAACCAAGTTTTATATATATTAATGTTTGATATATTAGATATGTAGATATTCAGGCAATAAAATGCAGCAGGTGTAAATAATAGAATGGGTTGGCATTGTAAAAGTAGAGCATGACAGAAATAGGATAGTGGGAAGATTGTAGGGGATCGAGGGAAGGCAGGAAAGTAAATACCCCATAATTAAATAATAAAAGTTTAGGAATTAGCAATAACACTGGTAGGATGGATAACCAAGAAATAGATTATAATGAAAAGGAAATAGCGAGTCAGAAAATGACAGCCAATTAGAAAACAAGAGAAAGCAGTAATATTGACTTGTAACAGGACATTCCAATAGACCCCAACTTAATGATAAATACCTCAAGCCCAGAGATTACTTTTGCAGATCCTGGAGAGCTAATGGATAATATGAATTTAGAACCAAGAACAGCAGAGGGCAACCATGGCCTGGTAATTTTAATGCACAGTATATTAAAAGAACAAATGGAAAAGTCAGGTGCACAGACAGGGCTAATATTAAAGCAAGTCAAAGAGTAGCAAACAAGCCAAAGTGTCTAATATATTTCAAGAAGTACTCAGGAAATTTAATGAGAGATTTCGCAGGATTCAGGAGAGAGGCCATGTGCTGGAAGATTGTATGAGGCAGAATTTTATAGAAACACTGCTTGTTATCCAAGATAAGAAGGAAGAATGCCATCAAATATGTGATCAGGTCCAATGCCCTTAAACAATATTAACAGAAACACAACATCAGGGCACATAATGAACATTTAAAAAAATCTTCAAGAGGCACAAGACAAGATCAAGGATCAACCTCATGAATTGGAGAAATGTTAAACATAACTATGGAGCATAGAAAAAGGAAATAAAGATACATTCTATGAGAACCAAAAAAAGATATGACTAGATTATAAAGACACTGTCGAAAATCTGCATCAGGACTGGGACGATGAAGTTGATACTGAAATCCGCATCAGATGATCGAAATGGATCACTAGGACTCAGTGGTATCAAATCCATGGAGGCAGAATACCATCATCCACTATCACGTAACAAAAATTCAGGTTCACCGGATAACTAACATAATAATACAATGTGGATTAAAGAACCAGCCAAGGTAGAAACATCAGAAAGCAAGTAAGCTGGGCAACCATAGGGTAAACTCCAATATAGCAAGGTTTATACAATTGCAGATTTTTCATGGAGAACCTGGAGATAGCTGCAAGAATATTTGGGAAGTCTGAGGGAATGTTTTTTAAACCAGGTGGCCATGAGGAGCAAGTGGCCATCGCTAGTCATTACTTAAGGGGGGCAGCTAAGGATTGGTGGAACTTGTTACAACAAAAACCTAAGGCCTTTGTGATTATAGGGCGGCTATTCTGCAGAGGTACTGAAACGAAGATCGACAGGATGTTATTTATGGAGAAGTATAAACCTAGTCATTGAGAAATGTGTACACAATTTTTTGTGCATCAAATTCAGGACATTAATGGCCTTTGTGTATTCAGATGACTAAGATTATAAAGACTATTCATCATAATATGCTGGCCTGGGTACAGAAAGTAATGTTGGTAGGCCACATTACTGTCTTTGAAAGGATGACCCACTTTTTGACATCTATTGATTATGGCCACCTGGCTTCAGAACTTCCAGAGAAGTCAAGGAAACTTGAAGAATCAGGGTCCAGATGGTCAGTATAAACAATAAAGATAGAAATCGTGGATGGAAGATGGGCCACAACCAGACTGCCATGAAAGGAAATTATATAAGAAACCTCAGTGTCTCACCAGGTTATTTCTTCTTGTGGTGTGCCAAGGAAGATAGGGATAAATTTACTTGTAATGTAAACTCTGTTACAACCTTTATCCATAAAAATGAAAAACAGACTAAATGGAGTTCAAAGTCTGTATCCAACCATCAAAGTTAATTGGCACTTATAGTGTACTCACATTGGTGGAGTCAGGTAATGTCTCAGTTATTTTCAAAGCCTGGTTTAAATCCTATAATGGTCAAGTAAAGGATGTGATGCCACTTCCGTCACAACCCTTTATATTGACTAATGGAAGAAAGATGAGTAAAAATTGTCAAGTGTGGTTGGATGTAGCAATGTCCCAAGAACCCATAGGGCATCCGTTTCTAGTTATGTCTAGACTTGTATAGGACATGGTTTTAGAATCTGACTTTCTCACACACTATAACGTTGTGATCAAATACTTCGATAAAATGTGCAAACTGCTAAGGAAATCCCTAAAGGTTATCACAAAAAAGGAATGGTCATGGCCATCATTAAAGATTGGATGCTTGATACAGTCTGTTAATGAAATTATTAGCGCTAAAGTCTGAGAATCAAAATAAATTAGAGAATTACAGCCCTCTCAAAAGTATCAAGGCAACGCCACAGATTTATAAATCGATGAAGAAATTTCTGTTCTCTGTCTGCAGAAGAATCTATAACAATTATTATAGAATGGGAAAAGGGATTCTAGCAATGAAGTAAAAGTCTGGATAAAATTTAGTAATAAATTAGAGATTATAAAGGATGTGTAGAAATTTAATGAAATTAATGATAGTGATACCAGACAAGGAAGAAACAAGGACTAGGGAGAAGATGCAGCTTTCAATAAAGTAGAAGATAGGATAAAAGAAATAAACTTAGAGAAGATTTAAGGGAATGTTTAAGGGATGGTAGGATAGTTGACAGAGATGATGAATCTTATAAAAGAATTGAAATGGATGCTGATCAGGAAGGTGAAATAGAAAGGTCAAAAGGTAGGATTACGGATAAAAAAACCAGAGAGGATTGCAATCAAAATTAATTATATGAATTCTGAAAGTAGCCTGGAAATTTTTTTAGAAAATAGCAATCTTGATTATGAAAGTAAAATAGCTAAAGATGTAGCTACCTGTGAGAAGGGAATAGATCTTCCAGATAAAGAGCTGACAAAAATACAGAAGTTTGTGAGGAAGATATTGAAAATGAAAGTGATGAGTACGAAAAAGAATTGGACATGGTGGACTCCTGAGAGGATGACGCAACAAACTGGGAAGATAATGATGAAGAAAAGATAATACCTGATAATAAAGAACACAGAGTATTAGAACTAATTGAAAATCTTAGTGAAATGATGCATGGTTTCAACATGGAAGTTGAAAGATTTTAAAGATAGAAAGGTGATATGAAACTGTCCTTGAGTCCGAAAATAAGGTTGATGAAGTCCGACAAATAAAAAGCAAAGGTATACAATTTTTAATATACCTAGCAGATGGATGTTTGAATATTGCAAAATTGGATTGTGATGTATATCCCACTGAAACCATTATTTGTACAAGCATACTGTCAGGTTGTTATAGTGGTCTGGGAAAAGTAAGTTTTAGGAAATTAGAAACAAGAAGCTTCGGGTCAAAACGAAAAGATTTTCAGCAGAGAAGAGATGTAATGTGATGTACTGTAGCTCCATCATGGAAGAAACCTTCAAAAGATGATCAGTGACAAAATAGTAGGACTTGGTAAAGTTGATATAAGTGACATTGCAGATCAACTCTGGATACAAGTTTATCAACCTGGAAGTGTTGCATGACAAGAAATTTTCACAAATTTTTTTTATATACATAAAGGACTGTATACAGTCCAAGAGAAATGCACCCATTTTAAAGGATCAAGTGGTCATTAAAAGAACATCTAATTTGCACCAATTAACACTATATTACACCTGATCCAGGGAAAGGTTAACAGGTAGTAATTACCAGAAAAATACAGAATACATTGAATAACTGACAATTAATCACATTAAAAAGGAATAACCAAGTAGAGACATCCTTATCTTTATAATCATTATATGATCATTCCATGATTGAAAGATTAATGGCAAAGGTAGGAGAAATAAGTTTGCTATGATAATAATTGCTTGTTAACAGATAATGAACCATGTGTTTTCTTGCCACCTGAAATTGCATTTGTAACTACAAAGTAAAATTTTTTTGTTTTTTACCTTGTTTTTCTATATATGAAGCAGTAAAATCTGTCACACATATTTTGCTTCACTGTTTGGTGATATTAGAAACCTTAATCCAGAAATTCAAACCCATCTATGTATTTGTTTAATCACCAGGGAGTGAATGCAAGTACACTTATAGATGTGATTAACCCCTTTTTGTATGCTTTAAATGGTTATTTTGAATAAAGAATATTTATAAGATTTAATTCAGAAATATTTAAAATTTCAATCACCTCAAATAATCATGTGAGTGTGTGTATGTATTACAGATACATAAAAATGTTGTAAATAATATTTATTCAATTTACTAAATATATTTTGTATTTTATAATTTATATAATTCGTGTATTTTATTATTAAGGTGATGCAATACCACAGAAGATTCTGGAGTATAATTAACATAACTCAAAATTATAAGCAAAAGTAATTTGAATATTCAAATAACCCATTTATCACCAGCTATTCCACATGCTTGTTTAATCTTTCAATTTCTATCCTTCCTTTCTGTGTATACTATCTCTGCTTTTGTTAACTGGAATCTATGACCAGTTTTTTTGCTTGTGGCCTGTAAATATTGAAGTGTGCTCTTAATTTCTGAAGATTCTATTTTATAAGTATCTGTGTTGGGCAAGTCTTGTTGACATATTAGCCTTGCAAGTAGTTTAATTGCACTTAATTCTATAGACCACTTGATGTGCTGGTTCATTTGACATAGGGTCTTTAGAGTTATTGATTAATTGGTTAAGTGATGGAGCAATTTGAAAGCTTGTATTTATTTTATTTTTAAATACATTTTTAAATTTATGTCTAATCTTTGGAATATAAGGTAGGTTTATCCAGTTTTTACATCCGACTTGTTGGTTGGGGTGAGGATTTCTTATTTTCTATAGAATCTCTTTAGGGCATTTATGGTTTTATTGTGATTATATCCCATATTTCAGAGGCCATTTGAATACTGTTTAATGTTCTTTTTATTACATTCAAACTTCCATAGTGCATGATTTGTGTTAAAAAACCCTTCAATCCCACATATTTACGTGATATTGGGGTTATTGATCTTGGGTTGATTGATCTTATATTTAGGAGCTTAATCATTATATTGTCTAGCATGTAGCTTTGTCTTTATATATATACATACAAAAACTTTGTTTCTTTATATAAGCATCGATGTTTTTTCTATTTCTTGTTGTATTTCATCAACCGGTGGGTCTGTTACGCATATAAATATGTTGTCTATGTTTCTCACATATATTAAACTTGAGTTTAAATTCTGTGATTAGGTATCATACATTTTTCGATTTTTGTTAGGAATAGACTTTTGATGATACTGCTACTAAAGAATCCAATCAGCCAGTCATTATTTAGTTTATAATGTTTTCCATTGGCTGCTGCTGCTGTGAGATCTTTGTCAATCCCTTTCAAAACCTCTATTATGAATTACCTTTTGTGATGGTCATAATTGCTGTTACTTAACAGTTTATTAAATCAAGTTTTGTTTTGTACTCATCCTTTTTCATTAACACCATACAGCTTTATCTTAATCATATTGTGACTTTCTATGTATGATTAGTGTACTTTACATTAACATACCGTTTATCTTTATGCTTTGGTAAGAAATTCAGTATTCTAGCTGACTTTTCAATAATCTGATCTATTAAGGGGTCATTTTCAAATATGATTTCTATATTAGTTACTAATTTTTCCATTCCCTGCCCATGAATCTTGATTTATTATTTAATGTTACCAATTGTTTCTGATATGGTTTCATTGGTTAAGTTGATCCAATTGTCTTGTTTAATGCATTTCGATTTTTTGCTTTGTTTCTCTAAAAAGCACATTTTCTTATCATATTTGCCTTTTAAGTTTAAGGCCATAAGTTATATATTTTTAATTTTCTTTTGTACCTCATATTTTTTATCCATTATTTTAATTCACCCCATTGTCTGCTTTAATTGATCTGTTCACAGCTTTTATTATCAGCTCTAGTAAAACTATCTTGTTTTTGCAAAATTCTGAGGCTGATTATTGATCATGGCAATGCATACTTTTACAAAATGACCAAAACTATCACTTTCCACTTTATGACTGACTGAAGAATTGGGATTCAGTAAATATTCAATTAAATCGACAATTTTTTAATAAAATTTGCATCACTCAATGTAAAAGTTATATGACTCAGTGCTCTGAATTGAATCAATTGAGGTGATTAATGAATTGCTAAGTAACAGCAACTATGATTATTGCAAAAGGCAATTCATAATAGAGATTTTGAAATGGATTGACAAGTCTTTACAGAAAATGGCAAATATAAAATGAATAATGACTGGCTGATAAAATTCCCTGGCAGCAGCATCATCAATCATCTATTCCTAGCTAAAATCGAAAAATATATTATACCTACTCATAGATATTTAAACTCTAGTTTAATATATGTGAGATATGTAGACAACACTTTATGAGTGTGACTGACACACAGATTGATAAAATACAACAGGAATTGGAGAGCATCAATACTGAAATGGACCTTGGAGAACGAAGACAATGGTAGAGTAATAAAGTTTTTGGACATATATGCAGACTAGGTCACATGCTAGACTACAGAATGATGATTAAGCCCCTAAATATGAGGATCAATCCATTCTAGATCAATAATCCCATTATCATATAAACGTGGAATCGAAGGGTTTTTCAGCACAAATCATACACTATGCAAGTTTGGATATGATAAAAAGAACAACATGAAATGACCTCCGAAATGGAGGATATAATCATGATGAAATTATAAACACCATAGAGATTCTATAAAAAAATCCTTGGCTGAACCACCACATAGAACCTAAAAACTGGATAAGCCTATCTTATATTCCGAATATTCCACATAAAAATAAAATTGATATAAGCTTTTGAACCACTGCATCACTTAATAACTTTAAAAGCACTATATCAAACAAATTGACACATCAAGTGGTCTGTAAAATAAGTGTAGCCAATCATCTTGCAGTGCTGCATATTATGTGAAGTTGAGGGCCAATTTGTCAACAAGACTTGCCCAGATATTTACATAATAGAGCCCACAGAAACAAGAAATACACTTCAATATTTACAGACCATGAGCAAAAAACTGGTCATAGATTTGAGGTAACAAGAGGAGAGAGATTGTAAACAGAAAGAGGATATAAAATTGAAAATTAAAAAAGCATGTACAGTAGCTGGTGACAGTTTTTCTATTATTAAAAAGAAATGAGCATGCCCATTTTAAAGAAGTGGGCTATTTGAATATTGAAATTGAATACATGAACAGTTAATTAATCATTGATATAAAAAAAATCATATAATCACACCACTATATGCCATGAATATGATATAGTAAAAATATATTGAAAACAAGCTAGGCAGTAATAAAGCTAAATATTATTAAAACAACTCTTCTGTGTGTTTTTTCATTTTACCAGATACTAAAACATTTCCAAATCTTAATGATTAAGGTTTCAATTTAAGATATATGTTTGTGTTAACTGTATATTATATTTGATATGAACATTGAAGTACTTAAACTATATAATGAAACTATGGTTTAAATAAACAATTATTGATATTCATATTTTAATATTTCAAAATGGCTCTATTGAGGTGTGAAAAATATTAAAATATAATTATCGATAGTTTATTTCTGTCTTATTTGGAATGATTATTTAGTTTATATATTTCTTGCAACATTATGGACAAATTAAAAAATTATATTAGATATTTCATCTTATAATTATTGAATAATTTGAATGATTACATTTAAAACTACACAGGCAAAATTCCGTACAGTAGCACCATTCAGCACAAGCCAGAGTAATCAATGGATGCAGGAAGGTTTGTGCATAAAATCTTGATGCTATTCTTGCAATTGCCCCAGATTAGTTTTTAGTTTATGGCTTTCACGAGAGGTCTTGGATCTGAGAACACTGCACCTAGATCTTAGGATCTAATCCAACCTTCTAGATAACTATAAAGCTTTAAGATGAAAACAAAATAATGTCTTCAATTGAAGCTCATGGATCTGAACTCAGTTCAGCATCTATACTTTTTGGTGTCTTTGAATCTTTAATAACCACAGTCACCATAATTCTATTGGGCATGATTGGTATTAAACCACTAATCACACGATCATCTTTTTTATGCTTACACCATCTTTACACAGGCAAATCTCTCCAGATGGAAGCACCACTCAGTGCAAACTACAGTCATCAATGAAGGCAGGGATGTTTGGGCTTAAAATATATCTAGGGCCTACTCATCCAATATCCCCAGACTAGTTTCTAAGTTATGACTGATAATTGAAAAACCTTGTATCTGAGGACACTGCACTTAGATCTGCTGATCTAATGCAACTCTCCAGCAGCCACATTTCATCTTTTTAGCAAACTATAAAGCTTTTGAGTCCAAAATGAAAACAATGTTTTCAATTCAAGTTCATTTATTTGTATAGTCATACAGATCTGAACTCCATTTAGCATCCACACTTTTTGTCTGGTTCTTCAATAATCACAATCACCAAAAGTCTATTGGGCAGAATTGGTATTACACCACTACACATTGCATGATCACCATGCTTTATGCTTAGACAAGCTGTTTACCCAGGCAAAACTTTTCATATGGTAGCACCACTCAGTGCATTCCAGAGTAATAGGTAATATATGGCTGCTAGAGGATTGCATTAGGTTTTAAGATAGGTGCACCGCTCTCAGATCCAAGGTTCATTATTGATGAAAATGACAAGCTAGAAAATAGGATGAGTAGGCACTAGATGGGGATCTTATGCATGAACCTTCCTGAATCCATTGATTACTAACTCTTGCACTGAGTGGCCCTACTGTTTGGAGAGTTTTGCCTCTGTGTAAACAACTTATTTAAGTATAAATAGTGGTGATAATATGTTTAGGGGTTTAATACCAATTCTGCCCAGTGTATTTATGATAACTGGTTATTAAAGGACTACAGATGCCAAAAAGTATGGATGCTGAATTGAATTTAGATCTATATAACTATACCAGCTCATGAACTTGAAAATATTGTGCTTTCATTTTGGACTTATTTTTTATAGTTACTTAAAATATAGCTGCTGGAGAGTTGCATTAAATCCTAAGATCTAAATGTTAGTGCCCTCAGATCCAAGGCTTCTCACTGATAAAGCCACAATCTAAATTAGTCTAGGGATATTGGATGAATAGGCACTAGATAAGGATTTTATGCACAAAACTTCCTGCATCCATTGTTTACTCTGGCTTGCAATGAGTGACACTATAATATGGAAAGTTTTACCTTTGTGTAAATGGCTTGAGTACGCGTAAAGAATGGTGATTATGTGATGTTTAGTGGTTTATATTTAAAACATGATATTATACTTTGAAAATAAAGTAAGCTAATAAACAATATTTTATTTGTTTAATAAATTGTTCTATGGTGAGTATTAAGTAATAATTATTAGATTTCTTGTATTTTAATTGTGTGTGTGTGCATCAACATTTTGGTATTATAGCAATTCTTTATATTATACAATAGACATGAAGTAGTTGAATCTGTGCTGTAGAAATACTTATTTTATTAATTCAGATGAAAGATATACTTCATGATACATTATTGGAATGTACATTATAAACATTTTATTATTTATCATTTTTATATTCATTAATAAATGTTAATTCAGTTAAACAAACAAACTTGTTTCAGTGATTATTTCAATTAGTTATGCAAATCTATTAGCTAATAAAATTTTAGTATTTAATGATTATGTATTGATTTACCCCATTACATAAAATAATCCAGGAATCAAACAATTGGATAGGTGAGTGCTTATATTGTTATGGGTTACTTTCTTTTCTGTAAATTCAATATATCATTATTATTTGAGCTAGTTACATATATAATAATAGATTAAATAATTTATTATAGCTAGATATTGGTAACTGATTAGAAGATCATAATTATCTTATGTTATTTTGGACAAAATCCATATTTGAGCTAATTTAGTAATTTGTAAGGTAGAAGTATCTTAATTGTTTCAATGTAAACAAAGGCAACTATAATTGAATGTCATCATATTTTAAATTATTATGTATTTGATGCTTATTATTCGATTAGAAAGATAATTTTATGTTATAAAATTAGTAATGGTATGTATTGAAATTGATATTTGAATTATACTAACTAGCACAATATAGTTTGTTTAGATTTAAAACTTATAATATCCACACTTATTTGGTGTGTAATGTTTAGGCTTTGTCGATTTGAAGGATAATTTGTTACAATTTAACACTCATGTTAATATGGGTATTAAATAAAAATCTATATTTTGTGGTTATGATTTGGATCCCATAATTTGTAAGACTATTTGAAATGTTGGTTTTTGACTTTTATATCCTTATAGTTTGGGACAAGTCATGAGGTATGTTAGATAAGTTGATTTTGTATATTCTGTTTTGTTAGTTTTAGCATTATAAACATTTTATTCCTTTACAATTTGACACTCTACATTCATGGGGTATTTCGAAAGAACTTTGTCTTAAAATAGGCTGATGTACAGAAATCTGTAATACATAACAAAACTTCTTATCATAATCACCTTATATATTTTTATATCATTCCAATTTAGGTGTTGCAATTTGTGGTATGTATTGAATAAAAACAAGCCTTTTATACGATTTTTGTAAATATTTGGCATCTCTAGCTGAAGGCTTGAATGTGGGCTAATCAGTGGATCTTGCATACCTGACAGTCTTACCATTTTTATTCCATTATAATGAAATAAATGTGTATGTGATTTAATCAAACATGGTGCAAATCATATGTATTTATATGAAATGCAGACTAACTACATGTATTAATGTGTGCATATGCAATAGTTGTTTACAGATAAGCATAGTATCTGTGAAGATTATGTAAACTGCTATATATGCATATATATTTTGTTAAAGAATAAAAGTATGTGTGTTTACAAGCTTTTATGTTGATATGCTAAAATACCCTAAAAATAAAGTTAGTATGCAGAAAAAAACTAATTACTGAAAATAACAACAGGCTAGTCTGCATATTACGAAGATTTCATTTTATGCAAATTAGTAAAACTGATAAAAAGTCTGCATGCGAATTAAGAAAAAGGAAAAATAGTGTGTAAAAACTAGTGGAAAGATAAACCTGTAAAATTGAAGTTCTGAAAATAAATAAAGAAGAGCTCATTGTCAAGAATATAATTGGACTATTGGTGAGATATGTGAGCAGTAGGGTGGTTACAGAAATTTAGAGTTACAAAACTATTGAGTTAAATAAATTTTACAAATATTAATTCTCTATAATTTCTTTCATCACCAATTAATTGTTTTTAAGAACTGTTTAAACAAAATTCAGTGCCCAAATAACTTTCTTGATGTTCAAAAAAAAAATTTGTTGCATATATGCTAAATAAATACATGCAAATATTGAATTTTATAGCTCTAATTACTTTCAAAAAACTATCTCAAAATATTTTAAAGATAGAATACTGCACTCATTTTTACAGAGAGAGAGAGAAAAAAAATAAAGTATCATCCACAAACATTAACATCATGATTTAATAGCTGGATTTCACATTAATATTCACGAGTGATGCAAGAAGTCAGCATTCACTCGTAGAATAAAAGCAAATGAAGGTATTTAAAATGAAATGGTTTTTTATTTAATGATGGAAATTAAAAATGTTTAGATGGTTATAACATAGGAATAACAATAGATACATCAAAATAGTTTTTAATTGGTTTATGTGTAATCTTTCTTAAAATGAGATAGATAATAAAAAAATAAGGAATGGTGCTGGAATAATGATTTCATAGTAATGAGGAAGAAATAGTCTATTGTGGTATATAAATTGTATACAACAGAGTTTTGGATTTCATTTTAAAAAGAAACAATTTTACATAGGTGAGATTTATAAGGTAAGTAAGTATTTAATAAATAATTAGAATACATAATTGGTAATTGATACTTCATTTAAAAAGACAAAGCAAAACATTCCTTTTTACTAATTGTCTTCAAAGTTCTGGACTTGTTGTATAGAAAAATAATATTTAGGATTTGAGCTAACTACAGCTTAATGGATAACAAAATGTATGTAATAATAGACTCTTTACTTAATTAAAACACACAGCTCTATTTGAACTTCATACCTTCAATTATTGTGCCATTAGGAAAATGACAATTTTTGTGTTCACATGATCACTATTCTTTAAGCTTACTCAAGCTGTTTACACAGAAGCAAAATTCTCCATCTATTGATTAGTCTGGCTTGCACTAAGAGGTGTTACTGTGTGGAGAGTTTTGCCTCTGAGTAAATATCTTCTTGTGCATACTTTCATATTTACTGTGAAACTTGAGAGTCATCTAATGTTATTGTTGAAAATTCATAATAATAACAAGGAATAATTTTAGTTCCAAGACCAGACTGAATGTGGAATATAAGATATTACATTTTGCAATTTGTTACATGTTAATGAATTTCCTTTTAAAAATAACTTTCTGAATTAACAGAACACATGATCATCAAAGTGAATTTTTGATTAATAAATCTAACATCATGACGAGTATAGCTTTCATAATGACAATTAGCTTTATCATATAATTTTTCAAACTAAATAAATCGTTGGTCAAATAAAGCATATACATATATCAATAGTAACAATCAGTAAAATGATTAGCTTCATGATTTTCTAAAATAGTTTTTTCAGTATTTTTGAATATACATAACTGACATTTAAAAACTTCAATATTAATTACTGTCACAGTCTTCTCTTGCATGTTTGTTCTTGATGACTCTGGACAGACTGTTTCATATAGATATTATCTTGTATTACTTTTTATAGCAGTTGTGGTTTAATGTATGTAGTATTGAAAAGATTTTTCATTTACTGGACTTATTTCCTGATTATTTGAACTATTTCCTACATTAGTTTTAGAATGGGAATTGTAAGAAAAGTCTCTAACATGACTTCTTTGATGAAAATTTAAAATACTTGTTACAGAAGTTTTAAAACTGCACAATTGGTACAAATAAAGTTTTTTTCCTGTGTGCATTTCTTCATGAATTACTACATTTGATTTTGCAGGTTTTATATTCAGACAAATAGCACTGGTGCAGCTGTTTCTGCATGAATTTTTTTATGAATTCTTGCATTTATAAGAATTTTTTCTATTAAGAATTTTTTGTGTATCTTAAGAGAATTTTTCACAGCAGTCTTGTAGCTGTACATATTCCATTGATAATGCTTTTCTCCAGTATGTTTACTCATGATTTTTTAAGGAACCTCTAAGCAGTTTCATAATCACAAATCACATTGATAAGGCTTTTCTCGAGTATGTTTAATCATGAGCTCTTAATGAATTTCTAGGAGCAGTTTCATAATCACATAATAAACCTTCTGTAGTGGCTTTATAATCACAAATTACAATGATAATGTTTTTTTTACTGTGCGAGAGTTTTTTTTTATTTAAATAAAAAACCTTTATTAACACAATAAATATTTACAATTTATACAAGTAATTAAACAAATGATAAATATGTTAGTTTTGTATACCAAAACCCAAAGAATTTGATATATTTCACTATTAAGACAAAAATTCTGCAGGCAATTAACTAGTTATCTTAAACTCGAGGAGATTGACTTGTATCACTGTACTAGAATGACATTCTAAGACATGCAATTCAAATGAGCAAAGCATGTAACAAAATGATTGATTAGCCCAAGGAATAAGCCACACATAAGAATTAAACCTTTATTCAAGACAAACGTTCATCAGATAATCTCACATAGTTATTTCACGACCACCCCGGATTCGATTTGTCTTCCTTGGCAAGTATCTTAGACATTGACTAAAATAAGTTTCCCGATCACTATAGAGTTTTTTCAGCCACTTGAATTTCTTGTCAAATATCATAGTACATCGTATATACCATATTGTCTTAAGGGTATGCACAGTCATCATTGTATTTGTCAATGTATTGACTAAGTAAAAGTTTTAAGTTTATGATTGGTCTGTGGAACACTTTAGCTCTTATCTACCTAAATGCCAAACATTTTTTGAATAGATGCTGAAAATTCTCAATACCAGATTTGCACAGCAAACAGACTGGATCTAAATTCATATGTAGTCTTTCATTTAGAACCTTAGTAGTTGGAAACAAGCCATTCACTAGTTTGAAAATAAATTTCAAATAGGATTGGGGTGCATATATAGAGTGGAACTTTTTCAACACATTTTTCTTTGATATATCCAACCATGCATTGCCATGACTTTTAAAATGATTCATTAAGTCTTTATATTTAATACTTTCCAAACTGGACACCTTCATATCATCCTGGAGATCCCTATAAGCAATGAACAGATCAGCTATAAAAGACCTTCCTTTACATCCTATTTCGTTAAAGGTGCCGTCAAGATCAACTGAAGGCCCAAGAAATTGACTTTTAATTAAGTTAATAAATGTACTTGCCTTGATGTAAGATATGTATAGCTCTGGATCAATCAGGCCAAGACCTCCTTTTTCTTTTGGCATCTGCAAGGTTGATATTGAGATCCATCTTGAAGCTCTACCCCAGACATATTTCTTTGCAATTTGGTTTATTCTGAGTATTTTTGTTATGTAGGGTGTATAGTATGCCAAAATCCCTGAAACAATGGAATTAAAAAATTGACGCTCTTGTAATTTCATATAATTTAAGTGATGAAAAATTACTTATTTTATCTTCAATTTTTTTAAAAATTAATTTACTCAAGTAAGTGTTCATTTTGCCGCAAGGGGAGAACCCTGTGGAATGCCCCTCTTAGTGATAAAAAAATCAGATCTCATAAAGTTTTTAAGAGATTCTACTATTTTTAATATAATTTTCAACTGCATTCGCCAACCATATGTGATCTGGGATTAAAAGACGGAAGGACTGAATCAAATATGTCTAATGGACCAGATCGAAAGCAGCCCTAAAATCTATTTAGATAGCATAATATTGGGTTAAGTTTAAATCCCTTGCATATTTAATAGCCTCATGAATTTTTAAGGCAGCATTTACTGCACGTCTACCCTTAATGGCATGGTGGAAAATGATATTCTAGTACTGATAAGGTGATGTAATTTTTTCAAGAGAATTCTAGCCAGAATCTTCAAATCATTATCTTCTACAGAAATATGTCTCAGTTCATCAATTGTTGGACTTTGCACTAATTTATCTTTTTTAATGCTAAAAATTACTCTGTTGCTAATAAAGGGCCACTCAATTCTCTCATAACACAACTGATTAAAAAATCACATTGCAAATCTGAGAGCATAGTCAAGTTGTTTATAAACAGAGGCTGGGATTGTGTCATTTGCCATTATTGATTGTACCTTGAGCATATTAATTTCGTCTTGAATACGCTGATTTGAAATATATTCTTTCTGTTCCCATTATGATAATACTGTTCTGATCAATGAAACCTGTACTTACACCAAATTTCATTTTTAAATTTTCAAATATGTAATTATCAACATTGATTCCAGAGGCAATGCCATCATCATCCTTGGTGATACTGTCAATACCCCTAATGTCTGGGAATATATAATTTAGCATAGTTTATCATGGGTTTTGATAATTTATTCAACTTAGGAATTAATTTCCTGAGCCATATTGTACGAGCAGCTTGATGCATAAGTTGATATAAGCTGTTGTATTCATCTTGTAAACTATTTATCAATGGATGATTAGGTCTGAGGTAGGTAATATTGCATAAGACTCTGAATTTCAGAGATTCTATTTTTCATTTGATTCATTGATAAAATATTCTGTGCATTCTTATAACATATTCTAGAGAGATCTTTTTTAATTTTAAACCAAGCAATACAGGGTGGTAGGCCTGAACATTTTGTATAATTAATGACAGTCAATATAACTGATAATTGGTCAATCGAGAGCAAAACTCCATCTCTAACGTTTCTCCTAATAGAAAATCTACATTGATTTGATAATAGTTATAAAGAACTAACTTTAAACAGAGGTGATCTGAAAAACCAATCAGAGATGTATTAATAGTTGACTCATTTAGCTTATACCCCGACACAAAGAAAAGGTCTATAAGAGATGAGAATCTGCTATTAAAGAAAGTATATGCATTATCTTGATATCTTTCATGCAATGAATTATAGTGAAATTTCTTTCATTTTATTTTGTAATGCAATAGGAAGAGATCGAAATGTACAATTAAAGTCACCACCCAGAATTATAATACCTGGTGTCTGTAAGAACTTATTTTGAACATTATGGATTATATTTGCAATATCATTACCCTTAGCTACAGAGTATACAGCAATCAGATAATGCAAGACTGCCTGATAAACAAAGGAAACTACAATATAGTTTGTTTGTAAAGACAATAACTGAATTTTTTCAATCTCTAAATGCATATATAATAAAACAGCTGCACCTTGAGCAGGCCTATCATTAGGTTTAAAAAGCAAAATATTCTGTTGAGATAATTTATCAATTATATAAACAAGTGCATTATGACAGAGATTTTGTGTGATTATCGGGATGTCTTCTTTTTATATATTTTCTTAATAATCCTTTTTCAGTAGCTTTATAATCTCAAAAATTACATTTGAAAGGCTTTTCTCCAGTGTGAATTCTAATATGGTTTTCTAAAATATTATTCAATGAAGCTTTGTAATCACACAAATTACACTTATAAGGCTTTTCTTTAGTGAGAGTTTTTATATGAACTGTTAAACCCCATTTTTTGGTGTGTTATAGTTACACATAGTACATTGATGATGTTGTTTTATTTTAGTATTATAATGCTTCTTTCTAAGGTGAGTTTTATTATGTCTTTCTAAATAACTTTTATTAGTAGTACTAGAACCATACATTACACTAATGACGAATTTGTTCATCATTGTTGTAAGGCTGTTCTGTAGGGTGTTAATGTCTATAAAAATTCCATTTTATATCTGTACTATAACTACAAAGTTGACATTGATATTTTTATTTTGACGTAATATGGTTGTAATATAACAGTACAAACATTTTTACAACCACACAAGCTACACTGATAGAACTTCTATTTGAGGGTTCGTGTCTTTTTAATGCTATTTTATAAACAACTCTTCAATGACACAAGTGGCAGGATTGTTTTTTTCCAGTGTGAATTCTTTTTCGAAAACAAACTGCAATAAACTCTTCAACATTTAATTTTATGTTTTTCTTTTACTGAAAGATTATTTTAATAATTTTTTTAGATAAAATTATATGTGCCAATATCAATATTGGTGCAATAGATAATGCATTTAACTGATATTCACACTTTGTAAAATTATACTTTTGAAGAAGTTTTAATTTATTAAAAGAATGTGAGGCACTTGGAATTATCACAGGCAAAGAAATATGACTTAATCATCATTTCAAACATTCTCAATCTATTGCAGAATGGAGGGTGTCTCAGTTTAATCCAGTTTTCTGATCTATTTTCAACATCAGATCAACAAAATTTCATATTTCTTTCCATCTACCTCGCATGTAGTCTCTAGATCTTGTTTTCGATCCCTTCTACCATCTTGTTTTATGCCAATATACATCTCTCCATATTTTGTTGACTGATCAGAAGCCTCTATAGCTCTGTTGTTAAAAGCTGAAGTCTCAGGTCCACAAATAAGAACTGTTAATATACTGAAATTTTTTTTTTTTGCAAGGTATAGATATATTTCTTTGTAATACTAAGTTATTTCTATCAAAAACAATACTTTCAAGTTAAATTTTGATGATTCTTATTCATTATATTTTGATGTTAAATCAGGCAAGCATAACAAATGGGGATCACGTTATATTTCTATGTGTATTAATAAATTTTCAAGAGTTTTATTATGAATAATAAAGATATTAATAAGATAGTTAATAGTTGAACTGCTAGTTTGCTAGTTGATTATAATAAGATCACTTAGATCTCTTCAAAAGTTTCGTATCTCCTGAGAGATTATTATATATTTGAAGTCTTTATTTTGCAAGCACCTTACTACTCACATTATGTCAGAGATAATCCAAATACATTCTTCACCAGCACCCTTTCTTTATTTCCAGAACTATATTTTATTTTGACTTTTCAAGACGTTCTTTTTGTTTCACCTTTAAACATGTTTGACACTCATTCACAACATTGCACATTTGTCACACAGAGTTGACTTGCATTTTACACCATTAGGCAACTGCTTTTGCAGACTGCTGAATTCTTCTACAGACCCATTATCACTGTTCTAATAGCATAACCAATGGAACATTATTACTTGGTAAAAATAAAATAACATCTACAGTTCTAAGGAAAAATATTAGGTGGTTCATTTTTTTTACTATTGCAACCAGATGCCTAGATAACTATCTTGAAAAAAGATAATTGGCTTATGTTTAGCAAGAAATGTAGCTAAACTCCAAGCATATAGGATGATAGTCTATTCACTCAATCACAAATAATGATGAGCATACTAAGGATCATTATAAGATTAAAACTGATTGCTGATAATTTTGGCTCCAGTGGTTACATTTATTGCTCATTATATATATGTAACTTATGATGCTGGAGATGGCTAGAATATTTCTTAATTTAGACCTGTTATATTATTGAAGTCCAATAATGGCACTACTAGCAACATGGGTTTGAACTTATAGCCTTTAAAGGACATCACATTAACATCGAATCATAGCTTTGGAGTTTATGAAATTCATTTGCAATGTTGCACTACTAAGCTAACTTGGTGAAATGCATAAAGGAAAATTTAAACAAAAAAATATATGACAAGGAATAGTTTATTTTCAGTAATAATTGCATATAAATTTATCTTTACATCCCTTCAAATAATGGATGGTACAGCCTTTGACAAGGCATCTGCAGCTTTAGTTAACCACATTATCTTTTTTTATTAATTTAGATAAAATATATAAAAAATTTATTTTATTACCCAGATGCCCAATGAAGGTTTCAATTATTTATTTCAATATTAATACAAAAAGTTACCAATATTAGGTTGTTTTCTATTTCCTGGTGTCAGCCACTTGACGGTGCTATTTCTAGGTCACTTCCTAGAAATATACCGTTTACAATGGCCTACACCCAACCTAAGAGGCTTCTTTCTATGATAAACACAAAAAGAGCGCTCATGGGGGTGGCCTCAGCCAACCTAAGAGGCTTCTTTCTACAATAAAACAGAGAGAGTCCCTGCTAGCCGGTCTGGCTTTCATTCTATGCTAAAAGCACAGACAAATGACTTTATTGGCTGCTGTAGTTGGTTGTGTTATTAACTTTATCGTAATGCAAGATGACTGTTTTCTATTGAGTTTGGTGTGAGAGTATAATTACAACTCGTCTACAGAGAACCTTGGATTTTCACCAACCAAGAGAACAAGCTGGATTTAAAAGTGGTTTTAGTACAGTAGATCATATTCAGGTATTGAGAGAAGTTATAGAAAGGACAAATGAATATGAGTTGTCATTATGTTTTGGATTTGTAGATTATGAAAAGGCATTTGATTCTATAAACATTTCTTCAGTGATTAAAGCATTGGATCATCAAGGTATTGATCCAGGATATTGTCATATTTTAAAGAATATTTATAAAAATGCAACAGCAACAATTAGATTACATAATGATACTGGGAAAGTCAACATTGAGAAAGGTGTAAGACAAGGTGACTCCATATCTCCAAAACTTTTTACAGCAGTGCTGCAAGAAGTATTTTGTGGATTTAAAGGAGTGAAAGTAAATGGAGATTATTTAAGTCATTTAGATTTCGCAGATGATGTAGTTGTTTTTGCAAATAATGCTTTGGAGCTGCAGGAAATGTTGCAGGAGTTATCAGATGAAAGTAGGACTAAAGATAAATGTTAAAAAGACTAAAGTAATGTTTAATCGATTTGCTCAAAATATGAAAATAAAGATTGATTATGATGAATTAGAAGAAGTTAAGAGTTACAAATACCTTGGTCAGATTATTAATACAGATGGAAGCATAATGGAGGAAATTAATCATAGAATTAAACTTGGTTGGAGTGCTTTTGGTAGAAATAACTTGATATTAAAAAGAAATATGCCTATGTGTTTGAAAAGAAAGGTTTTTAACAAATGTGTTTTACCAGTTCTTACTTATGAATCTGAGACTTGGACACTTAATAGAAGATCAATACAGAGACTTCAGACCACTCAAAGAAGTATGGAGAGATGTATGTTGGGAGTAACAAGAAGAGATCGAAAACGCAATGTATGGATAAGAGAACAAACAGGTGTTACTGACCTCATTGAAAAAATTAAAAGATTGAAGTGGAGTTGGGCTGGACATATTGCTAGAAGAGATGATAATAGATGGACAATTGAAATTTTAAACTGGATTCCAAGAGATTGTAAAAGACCCAGAAGGAGACCACATGTAAGATGGATGGATGAAATAAGAAAATGTGTAGGGGTGATGTGGAGAAGAGAAGCTAAAGATCGGAGAAGATGGATTAAACTTGGAGAGACCTTCATCCTGCAGTGGATTGATAATGGTTGATAATGATGATGATGAAACACTATTCAATGCTACTTTCTAGAGATTGAAATAAATCAAAAACTATAATACTAAATCTCTAAAAAAAATTAACGTATGCTAAGCACTATTTAATGCTTTTTTCGAAAGACTAGGTAATAAAATAAAGTGATAATTAGAAAAATGATGGATGGGGGGGGGGGGAATGAACTGCACGACATATAAAAAAAAAATTTTCACTGACTTTCAACACTATTTCATGGAGTATCTATAAACAAAAAAACTAATTATCCTACTTTCCAAAATATAATACAAAATTTCATCAATATTTGAAAAATAAAAGACTTTCAACAGTAGTTTTTAATCTGCATATATTCCTTTATGATGAAAATGTCATGTGACAAAAGTACAGTAGTTCATAATTTTTACAGCAGGGACTTAGACTAAATAGAGCCTAAAAAAGTAAGTTTTCTTACATCCATTTTATTTATTAATCTTCGTGTAAAAAATACATTTATAGTTAGATATACTTTATTTATAGTTATATATACAGTAAAGACCGCTAGATGTACATTCCAAGTGAAAAGTACGCATAAAAATGTAAGTTTTATTCCTTTTTTATTTATTAATATTTCCATTTAGATACAGTTTATTTCTTGTTACATAAACTGATTAAAGTTGGATCTTTCTAATTGTCTATCTCCACTCTATTTATAGTAAATTTATTTAGTTATATATACAGCGAAGACCGCTATAAGTGAAAAATACGCACGTAAATGTAAGTTTTTTTTCCTTTTTTTTTATTAACATTTACACTTAGATATAGTTACATACACTTATTAAATTTGGATACAGTTATTAGAGGGGAAAAAGTAGTTAAGTCTTTTAAAAAGTAGTTATGTTTTTTAAAAATAGAGGGCGAAATGTTCGGGTAGCTAAACGTCAGTTTTACCAATTTCCGGTATTCCCACGCTTTTATTTCAAGTTAAATATAAAAATCCCAATTGTGGTCGAAGAAAACAAATATTTTCTGCCTTTCTAATGTTCAGGAAATAAAAGTGTTTATTATAAAATATTCTTTATATATATTATTTTTAATGTTCAAACATTTTTTGTAATTATTCCTATTTAAAATGGAAAATAAAAAGAATGTCACATTCTACACAATATCTTAAAGAAAATTTGACTGCATATTATTTTGTTTGTGATAAAGTGTTTTTTAAAAAGGAAACTTTTACTATCGAGATAAATTAATATTTGTTTTTATTTGTATTTGGATTTATGACAAACGCTTTTTATTTTCCGTTTTTTTTTTATTTGTTTAAAGTAATATACTGTCTTCTCGTGGACATTACTGAAAACTTACTGAACCGATATCAACACATTTGACATTCAGTTTGCCAACATCATTTCCGATATGTATACAAAATTGGACGGAAATCCATTCGATAGAATCATGTTAAAACTCAAATATTTATCCTAAAATATTTTTCCGATTAGTTGTTCCTGGCCAATACAATGAAATGTTAGATTCATCACCCAGGAGAAAATAGCATTGTTTACACTGCCTTGATAAGGACTCGTAAGAATTGAAAGCGCTTGGAGATATTATTTGTTTTTATTTATTTATATTAAACTCTGTATTAACAATTGACACGAATTGTTATTTTATATTATATACAGAAGTATTATTTATTTATTTATCCTAAACAAAGAGTTTTCAAGTTAAATAAAAGTGTTTAAAAGCTAATTGTGCTGAAATATTAGAAAAAAAAGGTAGTTTGGGATTTTATGAGCTATGACGTCTTACACTTAGCATGTTTTTTGCCGGTAAGATTTCATCGAAGATTATATATATGTTGTCATGGCAACTAAGACACTGGCATGACTAATATAAGAATACTAAAGAATATAAATGTTTATTTTTATTTTTAACTTCATTCGCAATATACATCCACCCACACACAAAAAATGCAAACCTATAAGGCATTAAAAAAATGTCATTATTTATATATAATGAAACATTTACTTTCAAGGCTAGGCAGCTTTGTGTGTATGAAGCTGAGTAGAATTATGAAAAAAATAATAACAGGTGTAATTAAAATCACTATGATGATGATAGTAGCAAGGAAGGATAAAATGTTGATGAATAAACGTAAGATCACTCACTGGTCACGATGATAAATAAGCATGACTTTAAAGCAGTAATAAAATTACATCTCTTTATATCACAGAATTTTATATTATTTACTAACAAAATAAATATATATACTTTTTATATATTTGTGTATCTTATTCTTTGATGTCTAATCTAATGCTAACCTATATCATTTTTGAGTGCAGAGGATTCATTGATTTTCAATAAATTTTCTAGACACTCATATAAAAAAGGAGATTTTTTTTATATAGACATTCATTTTTTTCTAAATTTACTACAATACTAATCTTCTCAAAACACTATTAATTATTTTGCTAAAAAGATAGACAATAATTCAATAATAAACATAAGTTCTATTAATTTAGCAATATATTGAGTTGGTGGATAATAACAGTAGAAACATTTCATACAGTAGTGCCACCAAATGCAAATATTAGTAATCAATGCATGTATGAAGGTTTGTGCATAAAATTCCTATCTAATGCCTACTCATCTAATATTCCCAGTAGTTGCTGGAGAGTTGCACTAGATCCTAAAATCTGGGTGCAGGGCTCTCAGATCCAAATCTCATTGATGGAAGCCACAAGCTAGAAATTAATCTAGATTTAATATTCCCAATGACTGCTGGAGAATTCCTTAGATCCTAAAATCTAGATACAGGCTCTCAGATTCAAAACTCTTCATTGATGGAAGCCACAATCTAGAAACTAATCTGGTGATATTACATGAGCAGGCACTAGGTAGGGATTTTATGCACAAATCTTCTTGCATCCATTGATTACTAATGCTTGCACTGGATGGAGTTACTGCATGAAGTTTGCTACTGTTATTAATAACTTGTGTAAGCAGAGGAAATGGTGATCATGCGATGTTTTATTTAGTAGACAATTTTTATCTGATATCCAGGCCAGTAGATTAAGCAACAAAGAACTATTATCAAATGATTAACAAGTTTATCATCGCTAATTACCTTTTAGTGCAGTTTATAAAATATATAATTGAATTGCTTTAGTATTCTGGAATTTTTCAGAAATTTGAATGCCAGAAATACCAGAACTGGAATCAATCCAAAAACCTTATGCTCCAGCATCTGCCACTCTAACACTGTGCTTAACCACACAGGCATCGTAGTTTACGTATAAATTGTAACAATTAGATTTGCTATTAAATATAAAATAACTTTGATCTTTCTTGTTGCATTGCAAATCTATATAATAATATCATCTGTATCCTTTATTACTTTTTACAGTGCTTTTTTTACAACTCACTATTGACAGTTTCAATTGTCCCAGCAATCTTCTTCAGAACTTTTACTTGTATTTCCAAATTTCAACAATATAAGTAGAAGTTCTGAAGAAGATTGCTGGGGTAATCGAAACCATCAATAATGGGTTGTAAAAAAGGTACTATAAAAAGTAATAAAGAACATAGATGATATTAATAGTATACATAACATAATTCTATAAATATTACTTTTATCTCTTTTTCTGTAATAATTGTAATAAATAAATTTTTAAACATTTAAACAGAAAAGGCTTACATTGGTTTAAATTTCTTTCTTCTAGATAAGTGCTTTTGATACTCCAAGTATCATAATTGTAGCTTTATTGATTACAATATTTGAAGTTCTGAAAGTGTTCAGTTAGAATAAAGAGATTTAAACCAATGTGAGCCTTTTCTGTTTAAATGTTTAAACATTTAATTTATTATATATAACAGGGGTGGCCAACTTTTGTGTTTATAAGATCCACTTTTTATTTTTAAAATGTGTTGCGATTGACTTGTTGTCATAGGTTGTCATAGGTGTAGTCTAAGTGGAGGGAGGTCTGAAATATATACTATTTTTATATATCTACCTAGTAAAAAATAATTACAGGCCAAAAAAACTCATGTCCGGGGAAATTAAAGCAACATGAGTAATTATTAACAATATTTATTAATTCAAATTAGCTACATTAAATCAAGATTAAAAATATTATTTTCAATAATGATACGGTTTAGTGGACTTCACCTATCTAGAATTGAAAAAAAAATTAGAACAAAAATAACAACAAAACTTGAAAATCTTGACTTCATTTGTTTTACTCATTACCCGATAGATAGTTCTTGCCAGATTGGCCTCGCGATCGACCAAAAATGGCCTTGTAATCGACCAGTGGCTCACGATTAACTTGTTGGACACCCCTGATATATAACATATATCAATAAATAAAAAAATAAATTCACTTTTTAATTTAATAGCAATCAAATAATTGTCTTTACGAAATTTAAAATACCTTGTTGAGCTCCACGTTGACTTACAATCGGAAGCCGCAGAAGTCAGCATCCACATAGTTACTAATGTTTCTTTACCAGAACATATCTGACATTGACCAGTCCAACTTGTTACTGATGATCCATTTTTCCAACTTACAGAAAAAGAAAAAGTAACTCCTTGTTTATTATAAGATGTTAACATTGGAGCCATTCCATATATGGGTGACCCTTTGGTAGTACTTCCTATCAAATACACAAATATCAATAAGTTATTCTCACCATTAAATATTGCTAACCATTTCATTACTACAAGAGCTATTTTAAAATATTTTTTTTATACATAAATAAAAATTTGGTCAATTTCCATATGGATTCTATTGCAACTACTCTTTACCCATTATTTTTTTTTTTTCATATGTCATAGCATCGGCCAGGACGCGAACCCACAACTGTCTGCAACCAACTACTTGCTTGCAAGGCGGCTGCGACGACCTCTTGGCTAACAACGCTTTTGCATATTGCATTATCAATTGATATTTTATTTTTATTATTTTGCTTCCATTATAGAACACTAGATGGTGTTCTATCTGCAATAATTGCTGAGATATTCTTGACTTCGTTTAAGGAGAAGCCATAATACATCACATCACATCACATCACATTAAATTAAAATAGATGATTAACATTTGAAAAGCACATGAAACCATGTGCAGAAAAAACCTTTTTATGTGTAATTATTGATATAGATATAAATAATTATATAACTTGTATTTCAAAGTTAGTGCTATAAACGCATAAATCAAAGCAGCACCGGAAACTAGATTATCTCAACATAAATATTTATATACTAAGTCACAATCTGATTCAGCATATAATTCTATTTTTGCACAACACCAAAAGCTTACAGGACACCCATGCGAACTGCAAATAATCAGCTTAGTCTGCAGAGATGGAAACGAACTGAGAAGAAAGATAAAAGAGACCTGCTTTATCCCAATAGTCACCAATGCCATTAACAGAAAGGAAGGTGTTATTCTATATCCAAGAAATGGAATACTTAAACTTTGCATAGATTTGCATAACATTAGACAATCAGTTACTTCACAAAGAGCTATGATTATGAGAGCCGTGACTCTCGAAAGCGCTCAACCTATGGTTTAATAAGATATTAAATATTAGCTTTGTGTTTATGCCTTTATAGCGCTAGTATTGAATTACAGAATATTAACCAATCATGCAAAGTTTAAAATTAAGTTCGGATTATAACTGTTGTATATGATTTTTATTATTTATTATAAAATAAAAAAAGTCTTAAGTTATTAATTATTTAAAATCATTTAAAAATATCTATAATAAAATTACTGCAGTTTACAATTAAAGTAATCAATATAAAGAATTTTTTTGACTTAATTTCAAATAACTAAGTAAAAATAATTTCAATGGCTTAAAAATAGTTCATATATAAAGGTGATATTGTTTGTTTTATAGTAATTTATTATTGAACAAAATTGCAAAAAAAAATAAAATAATAAATTATGCGGAATACAATTAAATAATCATGAAAGGAAGTATAAATACACACATACGTGTGTGTGTGTATTATGGTATGAACCAAAATATTTTCTACATATATACATGTTATATAATGAGTGTGCTAATAGCTTTTCACAAGTTTTTCCGAATGTCCCTATCCCCAGACCTATATATATGTTATTGCATATCTACCTATACTTCATTATATCTTTTAATAATTTCAAAATCTTTTTCTTCAAATTTATAAAGATTCTTATCTCTAGACTGATTTTTAACTTTTACCTTTATCCTTGAAGATTAGGATTCAAAGCTGGAACTAATGAGCTTAGCATGCAGTACTAATTTCAAACTAATATCCTGAAATTCAAAAAAGCGTTAATATATATATTGTAAAGGTCAGAAAAATTCACATAACAAAATCCAGACTCTAGGTAAAATACACCAAAGCTGACAGAAATGAGATAGTGAGATCACGAATCCAACCAAGCTTCACCTCATTCAACAGTGCTCCGTAATTTAACACCTTATGAATGACATTTCTGGGGTTATACTCGGTCTTAATTTCTTCAGCGAGTCTGCTCCAAACAGGGAGAAACATGAGGCTCATGAGAAATAAACAATTTAACTATAACTTAGGGCAAATAGACTACTTAGCACACTAATTAACTAAAATAATGAATATTCAACATATAAAATCATTAAAGAAATTGGGGTTGGATTGCCAGCAAAAAGACATGAAATAAGTTTATATTTCGAACAGGTTTATTAAAATAATTAACTTAAACAAAAACAAAATGAAATTAATTATATGGTGTTAACTATATGGAGTTAAAGCACGCAGGTGTTACATAATGGATGAGATGATTATTAATACAGTGGTCTCATCTTAACATATAAAATAGATGTGTATATGTTTGCGCAGTTAATAAAATCATGCCTATAATAGTTTTGCTAATGTTACAAGTTAATAATCTAGTCAAGATGATTACTACCTACAGCGCTGAGATGATTGTTATATATATTAATGGTGTGAATGAATAAATAAGCTCAAGATAATGCAGATTCAACCTGGTAACCAAGATTAGTTTCAGGTTAATGCTAAATAGTTAATTATAAGGAGGAAAGAACTGGTTACTTTTAGATTTGCATATATATACTATGGTGCTAAATAAAATTAGGAAATAAGGTTGTGGTGCAAGTGATTAATTATTCATGAACTTCAGCATCAAATGCTCAGTGTCCCAAGACTGGATGGCTTGTTACCATTAATATGAACATATCTAGTTCAAGAACTCAGATAGGCTTTAAATATGACTTGTGGACCCACATGTTCCAGTTCTAAAGGTAGCCATACCCGAATTAAAGTGGATGGGAGTGGACAACTGCAAACACATCAGAGGGCATAGCAAGACATAATGTACAAGTGTGCTTAGTAAAGATATCCTCAGACACTATATGACTTAATACTACCCTGACCCAAAAATCTGATGCCTCCATTGAATGCTGCTGTCATAGTGTACTAATAAACTATCTGATGTAAGCAATTCCTTTATAGCATTTGGGTTTGATCCCAATGCCATTTTGGCCTTTTCTTAACCAATTATACAGTGGTCATGCTAGATGTGCTTTTCCTTCCAGAAAAGTTTCAAAATAATTAAGTAGGCCCAGAAAAGCCTGTAGTTCTCATATATTTCTGGGTCTTGGAGCTTTTATGGTTGCAATCTTTTGAGGGTCAGGCTTCTTTCCCTTTCTTGATATGATATGCCCCAGGAACTTTATTTTGGTCACCATCCAGATACATTTTCCTGGGTTTATTCTAACTCCAAAACAAGATAATTTATCGCAAGCTTTAAAAAGTTGCTCACGTAATTTCTCTTCTGAATTAGTGTCTATTAAAATATCAAAATACGATATTATACTATCCATTTGTTGGAACAGTATGTCCATCTTGGCTTGGAAGGTATTTGGTGTGACAATAGTTAAACATTCCCTTGTGGGTAGCAATAATTAACAATTTCAAAGTGCATTTAGAAACTGGAATCTGATGAGACGCAGATCTCAAATCAATTTAGCAAAATAACTTGACGTTTCCATATTAGCTAATATTTCTCTGATGTTAGGTCCCAGATACTGACTCTTTGTAAGGTTCTTATTTACTGTAGTATGATACTCTCCACAAATGCGGATTTATATGTTTGGTTTAGATGTCACTACAATCGGAGTGGCCCTATTGGCCTTCTCGACCGGCATCAATACTCCCTTGCTAACTAAATCATTTATCTTTTATTCCACTTTAGCTTGTAATGCAAAAGGAACTTTTCTAGGCCTGCAAATCATGGGAGTTTCTCCGTATTGCAAGACTATATCAACTGGCTTAGTACTGAATTGGCTTTCTGTATTACTAAATAAATTTGTGTATTTATTTCCTATTTCTTCCTTGATAGCAGTTTTGTTCACCATACATATTTCTATTCCTAGGGCATCAAACCATTTCCTACCTATAACAGGGTTGGAACCACTTTGTACTATATACAATGGTAACCTACGGGCTTTTTTTAAAATTCCTACACTTCTACTTTTTCTAATATTCTCATAATATTACCACTAACATCTCTCACTCTTAAACTAGTTTTCCTTAATGGAGGGGGTTCATGCAATTTTTTGTTACCTTTCCCAGTCTTTGACTGTTATCATAGATATGCTCGATCCATTGTCAATTTCCATTTTCAATTTGTATTTAATAATTTCACTGACATCATGTATTGGTTGCAACGATCATCCTAGGCATTATGGATCTCATATTTCTGCTTGTTTCCCTTTGGGAAAGTGAATAATACACTATGATATTTTTCCCCATTCAACCTACATGCTTTCGTTAAATGACCTACTTTGCCGCAGGCTCTACAACACTCTTTGTTAGATCTACACTTACATGGCATGTGACCTTTTTTTGCGTAACAGTAGCAAACAATTCCCTTCGACTTACTCATAGCAGACTGATATTTATTTTCAGTTTTTCATATAAATGCACCACATTCATTACTATTGGTAAAATTTCGAAATTCCTTTGATTGGTGCAGCACTTTTTTTACTCGCATTATGATTGCTTTGTCATATGACAAGTCTCTCGAGTCCAGTAACTGCTGTCTCAGCTTATCCTCACACATCCCCCCCCAAAGTAATTGTTCCAGTAGAGCATCTTCTAATGGATCATATAACTACAGCTCTTGGAGAGTTCTCTCATTGATTGATTGTAATTTTCTATGCTTTCCCCTTCATTTTGCTGTCTATTTCTAAAACATAGCCTTGCTACATAATTAGAGGACATTGGAGTAAAATAATTATTTAGCTTTCCAACAACTACTTCATACAGCAATTTCTTTGGTTCTTCACAATCACATAACCGATTTGTGATTTCTATCGCTTGTTGCGCAGCATAACATAACAATGTGGCAACTTTAATGGGGTCACTGACAGTCACATTAATAAAACTAAATTCTCAATCCTTTTGAAATAATTTGGCCAATCAACAGGAATATTGACATTAAACTCATTTATTATCACTTGCAGCCCAGCTGTCATCTTAACTTTTAATCCGGATAACTAATAACTAAAAAAAATTTCCCCCATGATTTCCGATTAAACAATAAATTCTACTATGATACAAAATTACAAGTTAAATTCTATCCTGTCAAGACTGCACCAGTTTTCTACTGTGTACAGCCACTACAAATACTACAATTGGGGGTAATGGTGGTCAGACCAACAGAAATAAAAGCAATTTGGAAACAAGGTTTTATAACTAAATACTGACTTCATTTGCGGCAAGTTACTAATAGTAAAAGATTTACTACCATGCTTAATATATTTACAATTTATACATATTACTTATGAAATGCTGAGGCGTACATGAATTATAATAAAGCCAATGTGGCCTGTATAGTCCATAGGTCCACTTTGGTACCTTCAGTGGTGGAGTTCTAACAGTTATTGATTGTAGCCTTGGGTTCTTCATCTTCTGTACCTTTTCTGGTGATCCTTAACCCATGGGCTAAAATCCAAAGTTATTAGGAACTCTGCCATCTCTTCTATGTCCTTCAGCCTACTTCTTGCCATCAACCGCTGGATGGACAAAGGCATGTTGCGCAATATGGTGTTTATAATGTGGGTGTCTGAAAAAAAATGCAGTAAGGGACCTGAGTTGGGTTACTTGGCATATGAAGAACTGTGTCTCCCTGATAGACAACCCATATTTTTTTCTGATATATGGCATTGAGGATCCCACTTTGACACTCCTCACTCCAATAATACTTCAAGAGTGCAATACTATGCATAAAATGTGGGAATCTTTTCTTTCAGCATTCCCTACCATCCGCTCTTGCATGAGCAGCTCTCATGATATGAGTTCCTCATTATGTGGAATGTTCTAGAATATAACTAATTATAATTGTTTTTAAGCCAATAAACATCACATGATCACCATTTCTTATGTTATATATAGAGTAAGTAAAAAACAAACTCTTAAGAAGCTTCAAAAATATCCTCAACCTCAGACCACAGTTTCTGCATCGAGCATCATCAGTGAGGTGTTAGGGATTAAAAATACTAGAACTACTCGAGCATTTTATCAATGCCAAACTATTGAGAAGAAAATCTGAAACTTTCAGACATTTAAATGTCCAAAAATCCAGCTATCTAACTCAAATAGCCATATGGGACTGAACCAAATTCAGATACACCATATATTAATAGCTCTAGCAATATAAAATCGCCAAAGCCTTAATAGCAAAAACTAAAATTAAATTGATAAAAAATCAAGTCAGATGACCTAATTTTAATAAAGCTCGTATTTACAAATGTTATATATAGAGTACGTAAAAAACAAACTCTTAACAAGCTTCAAAAATACCCTCAACCCCAGACCGCGGTTTCTGCATCTAGAACTAGTGTAGCATTTTATCAATGCCTAACTATTGAGAAGAAAATCTGAAATATGCATAGTTTTGCCTGTTTTGATTATAATTGTTCTTTATCTTTTAATTAATCACTATCCAATCCGGTAATGTTTATCATTTATTTTACCTCTAGTTAGGCTATTTCTTTGAGTTCTAAATATATACATATAAAGCAAAAGTATTTATACTATTTTCAGATTTTATAATATTTTGTCAATAAGATGGATTTACTGCTGGGAAATCTGGTAGCACTTGTTTACTATCTTATATTTCAAATTTACTAAATCAATTAAACTTTTGTTTAACTTTTAAATCAAGTACTTTTAATTTAACCGCAGCCATCTTGATTCCCTAAAGACTTTGCTATAGTTCCAGCTCAATGAATTTTGTTATTTATAAAATGTATTTTAGAAAACATTATTGCAAAAAATAAGATTTAAAACCTCGCTCATATGCTTTATTAACACATTTTTTTGTTTATTACATTTTAATAAGTATAAGAAACTTTTAAATAACATTGCGTTATATACGTATCTACGTGAATTTCACACATGTATGTGTAATTTTCAATATAAAATAACAAATTGACTTCTTTTTAATAAATGAAATCAATAATTTAAAAGATTTAATCTAAAATAAAAAATAGATGCTGTACTATATATATAAACTGATGATATTATAGCCATTTATTCACATATATATGTGTGATGATACATACATAACTATGTTGATGCTTATATACATGTACTCAGAGAGTTTAAATCCAGCACAGATGAAGCTAAGAGGTAAAATAGGTGAAACATATTAAATCAGGAATATTCCATTTCAATACAGGGAGAGACAGGTTTTAGTATAAGGGAATAATCTCAAAAAATGGATAAATTTAATCAATATTAGAAGATTAATATACGTATTTAAAACTAGAATGTATTTAGTTTTCTTTTTAAATGTTTACTATTAGAAATAGCTAAATGAGGAATTAAAAACCAGAAATTAAAAATGTGTTTTTGATTAATAATTTGGTAAAAGTAATTAAATAAGTGTAGTTTACATATGCTTTTAATTATTATTTTGTTGTTTTAAAGCAAATGACGATTTGTTCACTTTTGGATAATTAAAGTGTTTATCATAGTAAATATTATTTTAAGTATTAGCATTAATTAAAACTACATTTGGAAAAGCAGCAACAAGGGGAAATAAAAAAGAATGCGGATATTTAAATTAAAGCAATGCTTGAATTTAGAGAATGTATTTTGGTTTTGAACTATGGGAGAGATGTCCTGCAATACATGGTATTATCAAAATAATAGATATGGTAATATAAATGTTCTAATTCATGCTGTGTGTGAGTGCAGTGATAAAAATGTAAAAAGTTTTAAAAAGAAAACGTTATATATAAAAGTACTGGAATAAGCGAGGGGGCAATTGCAATTGGGACTGAATAAAAATAAGATGGTGACATAACACAGAAGTTGTGTTGATTATTTCCAAAATAAATACCTAAAATGCAAATTACAACTATTTTGTGGACAAGTCAGCTGATAGGTCTTAGTAAGCAAGAATTGGCAAGCCTATGTGCCTGCATTGTCAAGAACTTCAGCATGGATGGCAGGAAGGTATTGAAATCTAATTTAGATTGCATTATATCTCACCTTGTCTTCAAGTAATGGACTAGTCCAGATTCTATTTTAACTTGATTGGATTAAGCATTCATTGCCATGGACCAATGGATATACAAATAGATAACATACATTCAATAGCAAGAACAGGCCAATAGATAATAATGCTTAATGAATCTGTATGTTTTCATTATGGATAGGGATCGGGCCGTAAATAGTTAATCTGTTTGGAGAAGTGGACAACAACTATCAAAGTTGAATGGCAATATGCTAGTTGTCCACAGTACGGTTAATGCGGCAAAGCAAATACATATTCAGGATTGGAATCTGCTAGAACCTAAATCAGACAAGAGGCAAGGCATCATAGTACAGCCGGAACTGTCCCTGGACCTACTCATGTGGGAGGCATATCTGGAAGTAGTAAGTTAATTTATAAAAGCAGCTGAAGTCCCTCCTATATCTATAGTTGGATGGCATCTAGAAGCTATACCTCACCAACAATAACAGGACGAAGTATAAATGTTAGTGTACATATGCGATTGTATATTTGTTTCGTTAATATTTTATAAATATATTTCATGAGTTTATGTTTATATTAAATCCCGAGTAAGCACAACAGATTGTTTCTGAACTGTGTGATAAGCAGTTAAAAATAGTGTAGACCCAATACCTATATTTGATGTCTTTGATTTTTATGAATCATGAATCACATACGAAGCAAATAACATTATCGTTGTTTCAATAAAACAACAACATATAAGTATTTCTTTATATACTTTCTTATATAACGGCAATAACTTTCTTTGTCTTTTAATGCTTACTAATAATAAAATCATAGTAGGCATGCATTGGTATAATATTATTTGAAGAATACAGTCAACGTATTTATATATTGGATTATTTCTATCATGTAATATGGCTCGGTTAGAGCATTACCTTGAAATTCAATATTCAAGAATCTAAGGTTTCGGGTTTGATTCCAATGCTAGTACTGTCACTGATCCTGCCAGAAACACTTGAAGATGGGAAAATAATACCTCTTGAAACACTGTGTATGTACTAACCCAGGGGTGGGCAAATAGCACCCCGAGGGCCACATGTGGCCCGCTAAGAATTTTTATGCGGCCCACCAAGACAATCAGAAAAATCCACCTTGAACTGAGATTTCCTTTCTGTGCATGACCAAAGATTCATCTCATAGTTTCCACTAGGATGGCCACATCAATACACATGTGCAGTGTAGATACAGTGTGCATTGCTTTTCCAGTTGATCTGGTTAATTTCAATTGTATCTTTGCATTAGCAAATATATACATTTCCAACTTTAGTAAAACCATGAACCCTCTGAAAAAAAAGAATATGGTGATCATGTGATGTTTATTGGCTTAAAACCAATCCTGCCTAATAGGATAGTGGTGGCTATGGTTATTAAAGAACCAAAGACACCAAATGAGTTCAGACCTATAAAATTATATAAGCTAATGAGCTTGGATTGAAAATATTATTGTGTTTTCAATTTAAGACTCATAGTTTTGTAATTACATAGAGATAAAAGGTGGCTGCTGGAGGGTTGCATTAGATCCTAAGATCTAAGCACAGTGCTCTCAGATCCAAGGCTCCTCACTGACGAAGGCCACCAGCCAGAAACTAGTCTGTGGATATTAGATGAGTAGGCCCTAGATGAGGACTTTATGCACAAGCCTTCTGGCATCCATTGACTACTCTGTTTGGCACTGAATGGTACTACTGTATGGAGAGTTTTGCCCGTTTTAAAATATATTATCAAATGTATAGTATAAAAAAATATTTGCATTATCAATTATTATGTTAATAATCAAAATGCACAATTATATAAAAAAATATACAAAGATAATGTGACACAAAGATTGATCATATGCATATTATTTTAATGAATAGCAAGATTAAATAAGATGTAGTTTCTTATCATTATCACTATCATTTCCAACCATTGCAGCATGAAGGTCTCTTCAATCCATCTCTGATCTCTAGTATCTCTTGTTCTCTAACCTCTCTTCTTCACATGACCCTTGTACACCTTATTCCATCCAATCATCTCACGCCTGGTCTTCTTCGAGGTCTTTTATAATATCTCAGAATTCCATTTAAGATTTCAACTGTTCTATTATCATCTCTTCTAAAAATATGTCCAGCCCAACTCCACTTCAGTTTCTTAATTCTTTCAATGATATCAGTAACATCTGCTTGTTCTTTCATTCATATATTTAATTTTCAATCTCTTCTTGTCAATCTTAACATGCAACTTTCTATACTGTGTTAAGTAGTCTGACGTCTCTATATTGCTCTTTTCTTAAGTGTTCAAGTTTCAAAATCTTAAGTAAAAATTAGTAAAACACATTTATGAAAAATAAAAATAGTTTTAGAAATTTCCTATTTCCAAGATAATAAATAGCATGTTTTTATTGCATCATTTTCTAGTACTCTTTTGAAAACAATTGAAAATTAATAGACCCAACTGTCAGAACCAGAATGAATAAAAAGCTAAACAATATAAAAGTTATAAAATAAAAAATATAATTTTCTTTTAAAAAAAAAACGCTTTTATTCACACAAATGTGCTAAAAAATGTCTTGCATTGGTGGTCGAGGTCAGCGCGACTGCCTTGCACTTGCAGGCAGCCCGGGTTGCGGGTTCGCATCCCGGCCGATGCTATGACCCTTAAAAAAAAATGTAAAAACTTTTTTTATCAACTTTATTCTTAATATTGTGTAATCAAAATAAGTGTATGGCATTCGGGTATGACATCCCTGTTTAGAAATATTTTTAAACTATTCTGGTCATATAATATTATGAATATTTTGAAAGTTGAAAAAAAAAAGATTATTTTTTTACGTTTTAAGTACATTGATGTAAATAAAATAAAAATTTTTTTAATTTTTTTTTTTTAATTTTTAGTTTATAAAAAAAATGCTAGATGGCAGTAATGTAAAAAGTAATTAATCTTATTTTAAAATTAAAAATTTTAATTTTTCACTATTTTTTTTTTTTTGCTAAAATTGTTTGCAAACTCTAAAAAAAATGTATTACCATTGGGAATATATATGTATATGAGATGTCTACTAAATCAGTAATTGGGAAGTAAGTAGAAATGGAATTATTTCTCGGATAGTCAGATGAACAAAATATAAAATAAGTTAAATAAAAGCATATAAAAATGTAAATATTCATAATATTAACAACAAAAAAATATTAAATGTAGAAAAGCATTATAATACATGATACAAGGTATTATTTTTATTATTGAACTTTAAAAAAGTTTGTGAATGTATACGTGTGTATTCTTAAATATATGGGAATAGTAAGTTTCCCATAAATGATAGATAGAAGTGTATATGTTTATGCATTATGTTTAATTTATGTACCTGCTGCTCCTGGTTTACTTTCTACTGCAGTTCGGTATATCCCTTTTAGTTCTCCTGATGGCTTGTGTGTTAATTCCATTTCTGATCCTAACTCATTATACCATTTTCCAGATAAGTTGCAATCATTCGCAGTTTTTATTACTTAAAATTATATAAAAAATACAATATTTATATTCTACGTATATATTTAAAATCAAGTGAAATTCACAGTATCAATATTGGTTAAAATATTCCAAAACTTGAATACTTACAAAATACATCTTTAAAACTCTTATCATTGGAAGTTTCGGATGCCTAAAAACATTTGCAATTTTCATATTTATTAATTATGATACAAACACAATATAGCAGACAAATTAAAAATAAATCAATTTTTATTTTTAAAAAAATTGTTATTCCATATTTAAGAATGTATTGTCGGAGTCATATCATTACGATATTTTGAATCGCAAAAGAAAAATCACATATAATAAGTTATATTCAATGAGGATTGCCAATTCCTCTACAAGCTTTGTGATAAATACTTAGCCAGAGCCAGCACTTAAAATATCTCTGTCAGACCCCCCCCCCCAAACCCCTGAGACCATCTCTCTGTGATTTATCACAAAGCTTGTAGAGGAATTGGAAATCCTCATTGTTTATAACTTACAAGCTTGAGAGATAGGGTCATGTGATCTATGACTTATTTTGATTATTAATAAGTTATATTGTTTTAAAATTTATAGTATCAAGTTTTTCCTAGGGAGATTCTTTTTATTTGCAACAAATTAGAGTATTTGATAATTATTCCATATAATAAATTTGGCTAAGTATCTTACTACTGAAGTATTACAACTTTATCTTTCTTATTGCATTACCAAATCTATATAATAATATCATCTGTATCCTTTATTACCTTTTACAATGCTTTTTTTACAACTCACTATTGACAGTTTCGATTGCCCCAGCAATCTTCTTCAGAACTTCTATTTATATTTTCAAATCTTAACTCTTAAACTTTTAAATCTTAAAATTTGAAAATATAAGTAGAAGTTCTGAAGAAGATTACCGGGACGATCGAAACTGTCAATAGTGAGTTGCAAAAAAGCATTGTAAAATGTAATAAAGAATATAGAGGATATTAATATTATTTTTCTACTATTTGTAAGTATTTTCAAAAATGTCTCTATTTTCTATGGATCATTTCTTTATCAACGTCAAACTTAATTAACATTGTTGTAATAATACGCCTGAAATCGGAGCAGTAAGCCGCTTTATTTACTCAACTCTGGTACCACATATCATATTTTTAGCTTAGGTGTAAAAGTATCGAAGATAGAAGCTAGACAAGAGTCTCCAAATCCTAATCTTCAATTTAAAAAATGCATATGGCTTAATTTCTTGGGAGTTCATAAGAAGCTTAGGTGCCAGAATTGATCCTAAGATCTCCTAATCCCAAGTCGGATGCTCTAAACATTTATGCCAAACTATGTGGATCTGATCTTAAAAATGAAGACAGTCCATCACTAGATACTTAGCTAACAGTGTAGATATAGCTTTAATAAGTGCTACAACTGATTATTCAAGATGATGAATGATTCTGGAGTAGAGTACATGGAAATATTTCTATTGTAGATTCTGGAATGCTAAAGTCACATGATGCTTTAATAATAAGGCGGTATATTTAATAAAATGCAATTACATTTAATTATTTTTATTATTCATTAATTTTAAGCCAATAAACATCACGTGCTTTCAGATCCAAGGCTCCTCACTGATGAAGGCCACAAGCCAGAAACTAGTCTGGGGATATTGGATGAGTAGGCACTAGATGGGGATTTTATGCACAAGCCTTCTGGCATCCATAGATTACTCTATCTTGCTGTGTGTGGCAATACATATAGTGAATTTTGCCTGTTTTAATTCATTAATTTAAAAAAAATTAAATATTTTTTCTATATAAGAGATATATTGATTTAATTGGGGTTTTTTCCTAGTAACGCCAAATTAAACGTTTTATACATATGGCGAAGATCATCATTAGAGTAATATATCATAGCAGGATTAATATCAAAGTAGCCAGTTTGATGGGGTTTTTGCAAACTATCAATAAATTCCATGATCTAAGTAGAACTTTATTTAGATGGTCTTATTTCCTAAGAAAATTTGTATTATTTTTGATATAATTTGTTTCCAAATATTAATATAATAATAATATTGGTAAAGAAAAAAAGATACTATCTGAATTTAATCAATTTATACACGTGTACACACATACATTTTTTTCTCATGTGTCATAGCATCAGCCGGGAAGCGAACTCGCTAACCCGGGACAACTGCTGGTAAAGCAGCTGTCACTGACCTCTCGACCACCAATGCTTGACCACACATACATTTTGAAATGCCCATAGTTACATATTTCAGCCACACTCCCTTTTTAAATAAAGAAAATCTTGAATTCTTGCAGCCCATTAAAAAAAGAGAATTGCCTTTTCAACAGGTTGCAAAAATTCAAGCTTTTATTTAATTTAAAGAAGGAAGGTGGCTAAAAGAATATAGCTATGAGGCATTTAAATTATTTTATATAGATTTCAGCTAGCATTGTGTATTGTTTTTTATTTATATATATTTTTAAAATGCTTCTTCATAATAGTTTTGATTACAAGATTATTAATAGGGCTTTTTTATATAATAAGAGAAAAGACTTTACTTCAAAAATTAAGACTGTTCCGCCATATATAAAGAGAGTAACTGATAAAATTATTGTTTTAAAGAAAAATAATATCCACACAATTTATATTACATTTAAAAAAATTAACGCACCCTAAAGATGATTCCTTTGGAGTGTCATGGTGTAGATGAAATTCCATGCAGAATTTTTTTGCAACATTGGACAGACCAATCATAGAATAAACATAAGAAAAACAGTTTTTAGCAGTTAGAGAAAAATCTAATTCATCAGCCATTTATTCACACATTAACCACGATGTCAATTTTAATAAAACACATACTCTGGCAAAATTGAACAATATGACTAGAGATTGCTAAGGGAAGCTATAGAGATTTTTATAAGGCCTAAGACCATAAATGAAAAGTGTAAATTAAAAAAAATTAACAATATTTGGAAAAAAGCTATTGGAGGATAAAATATTTTTGAAAACTTGTCAACCAATAGAATTCGGGAATGGGGAGAAAATAACAAAGGAAAAAAAATGATTTTAAATCTAATCACACACATTCTTATGATTTGACAAAGAAGAACTGAAGAAAGTACTTGTTATTGTACTGAAATATCAGCTATTGTAGCTATTATATTTTTATTACATGGAAGCTCCTGGAAATAATACTAGGAATTTATCACTTATCCATGAGATTAGAATTATATATATATATATATAATCGTAATTAACTATTATATACAGTCTTTCAATTTGCAGAAGTACTTTCGGTTAATTCCTTAACCTTCCTCAACTACTGTTAAATTCAAAAAGTAAACGTCAACTCAAATCCCATGAATCCTGACTTTTAATTTTAGCAGCTTGTCTATTAATTATATTCATTTTATTCCTATTTATTAAAAATCTCTCTTTATGAAGAATTTTAACCCTTTCATTATTAAACTTCAATTTATATTTACACGTCCTTTCATATATTTATATATATATTGTAATGTTATTAAAACAGGCAAAACTCTCCATACAGTAGTGATCATGTGATATTGTAATGTGATAAAAATGATGACACTGGTTAATGATTAATATAATCTGAATAAAACATAGCCCAATCATTGGTCACCATTTTGTAATGGAATATTGATTATAATATGGGGTGAGAATATAAAAACTTTACTATGTTTCAGAAATTTTATCAGATGGCACTTGAATCAATTAAAGTAGATCAAATTGTAGCACGCTAACCATTATTATATATATATTGAAACAGTAACCCAAGTATTTAACATCAACTTAACAATAATTTTAATTTTTATAAGTAACTAGATAATCAAACTGAAGTTTCTCGCAATAAAATAAAGAATTTTAGCACATGTGCAATGCAACTGTTCCCAAAAGCTATAAAGTCTTAATATAAAATAGATAACTAAAAACAAATCAGCTGAGAGCTTTCAAAGGATCTTGCCTTCATACTCATAGCTCGCTACTATGTTTAATGATATGCAAATATGCTAATTCCATTTCTTCAATAAAGCATAGCATGTGTCCCTATTTATGGCATCTGCACATGTGCTAGAATATATATATTTTCCAAAAGTAAAAAATTATTTGACTTAAAATAAAGAATTGTAAAAGTGTATTACTAAATGGAGAAACAGCAATTATACTTTGTGATTATTTTCCTATTTCAGACTGGAATTAATCAATGTAATATTTAAAAGATACCTCTTCTTCCAGAACAGCCTATATTTGGATGCCAGCAATAAATCTAATTAACATGCTATGCTTGAAGAAGATTAATACCCCTAAAATTAATTCTCAAGTCCTTTATGAAATACCAAATTATATTTTCTTTAATATTAAATGGTAAATTTCTTTTTAATAAGTTTTAGGCTATTTAGTTTTGAACTACTATTTCATATCTAAGCTTAATTAGCATTATAAGACCATTGAGAATTGAAGTTGTGAGGGTAGTTGAGGAGGGACCGTACTGCCGCTGTCAGATGGTGCTGCAACACCATCAACAACCGGCCTGAAACCTGCAAGTGATAAATTTATTTACGAAAGAAAACAAAATTAATATGAAGTTAAATAATTCATGTAGTAAAGTATTTATAGTTTATTTTACATTTTTAAAAAGGCCTTCATTAATTGATATTAATTAAATAAAATATCCTACAGGTGTTTATCACAATCATTTCAGTTTTTGGTACCTTTTATTTATTTTTACTTTTGTTTGTCTGAGCTTTTTAGGACATATTTTTAATTCATGCTTGGCTTTGTATTAAATGAGTCCATCATTATTTTACCTTGAGTGGGAAACAAGTTTATTGTGAGTCATCTGAAAATAAATAGATGTGCTTAACTTCTATTTAGTTAATGGGGTGATTATTTGACAAGAGACTAGGGACGTGCATATTTAACTGGTTAAAGCAACATCTTTTAAGTCCTCAACACATAGGATAGCCAGTAGTGATGACGTACCACAGAGCCTTTAGCCAGTCATAAAAAATATCTTAAACCTGCATTTTAATGCTTAACACAGCTATTAATAAACGGGAATAATCTTTTTAATGTTTAGCATCATCTATTTTGAAGGTCACTGTTTTGCTGCTTCCATACTCCCAGTGGTCTTGGGTTGTTTAGTTTGTCCTGCTAAGGATCTTCGAGAAAATGAAAGAGAAAAATTGTTGGAAATCATCCTATACACACTACCTAATCTGTCAATGCTGTTTTTTAATAAACAGGATTCCTTTTTTTTTTAGTTTTAACTTTTATTTTAAAAGCTGAATTAAGATTTTAATCTGCAATTATAAGTTCAATTCAGTAATGTTGCTTAGCAACACGTTCCCTTCTAAATTTTTGTTTTAAAATTAAATATACTATCCATTTCATATTTTTAAGTTTTTCAATGTTTCAAACATAGATAAAATATAAAACATATTTATGTCTGACAATAAAACACATACTCTACACTTAAAATCTTTTAACTTTTTTTTTTTTTAATTGCACATTTGGATTTGTTTAAGTGATATTTTTGTCAATATTACTCATTAATAAGAATATTATTTTCCTTTTTTTATTTTATTTTATAATAATTTTGGTCAATTGTGGAGACAGAATGTCAACATTAACATAAGTAATCAACAAAGGCTATTTTCGTTTTGATTAATAAAGTTTTATTCTGATAAAACATGTATGTGCAGTTGGAGGGACAATATATATATTATACGTAATGTTTTCACGGTTATATGATGTAGATAAACGAAATTGTTTTCAAAAATACTTGCTAATTTGGAAAGATATGACTTAAGAACCACGAGAGAGTCAATTGAAATATTAAAGAGACCTACTGGTTCAAATAGGGCTGATGAAGCACAACGTATTCCAGCTATGTGGAAACCTATCATTTTATCTAATATTAACTTGAAATTAATAGGTGAAAAAACTGAGGGAAATAAACATTTTGATTAGCCTCATATTGTGAATTCTGAACTACTTCAAGTTGAATCTCACTTCTCATCTCGCACTGAGTCACGTTATTTTTTTGAGATCTAATGATTGTTCTTTCAAAAGTTAACCTTGATAATGGCAGTTGCTAGTCCGTCAAAATATCGGATTGTAATGCAAAATAATACGCGGTTCGTACCCAAAAATTTCGTTTTATCTATATATATATATTATGTGCTAATGGATGTTTGTGATATGATAGTTATGGTAAAAGATGCATAGATTAAAACAAAAACTTGAATAAATGTATACCATATTATTTCAAATTTAAACTGCAGTTTTCATTTAAATTTTGAAGATGTAAAATTATGGTGTGGTTTAAATTTAAAGTGAATATTTTAATCTTATTTATGCTGATCTCCCACTCCCAAATGATCACATATTTGTTTTATGATCTATGGATAGTATTATGATTGTTTGCATTTTTCTTTTAGTTTCCATTTAAGCCAATAAAAAATATTTATTATTTTTCAATATCTATTATAAAATGTTGCTAGAAGAGATTATAATAGATGGACAATTCAAATCTTAAACTGGATTCCAAGAGATTGTAAAAGACCCAGAAAGAGACCATATGTGAGATGGATGGATGAAATAAAGTGTGCAGGGGTGATATGGAGAAAAGATGCTAGAGATCGGAGAAGATGAATTGAACTTGGAGAGACCTTCATCCTGCAGTGGATTGATAATGGTTGATGATGATGATTATAAAATCATTTTCACTTTTTTTTTTTTTCAATTTTAAAATCCTATTACAGCTTAAATTCAAGGGTTGCTTAAATTCAAAGTAATACTTAAAAGTCCACTTAGCCAGTTGATGGGTACCGATTTAGCATGAAATGTTCCCTTTGGGATCATTTGTTTTTTTCAAATGTCTCTATTTATTTTCAAGAATGTGAAAGTTTTTAATATATCTGAAAATATATTACACATGGAAGAGTTAACTGAAAAGTTGAGTTACTCCTTGTGTTTATATATAATTTACAAGAAATATATTAAGCTTTAACTAGAGATTAAAATTTATATCTGGGCTAAAAATAAGCTGTAGTTTAATAGATTAATAATAATTTATTAATATACTCTAGATAGTCAAAATAAGAGTCATAGATCACATGACCCTATCTCTTAAGCTTGTAAGTTATAAACAATGAGGATTGCCAATTCCTCTACAAGCTGAACCTACCCTGACACTGAACCTACCCTGACACCTCTCTGAGGAGTGCCAAAGCACAAAACCACGGTCAGGGGCTTGGGGAGGGTTCCTGACAGGGATATTTTAAGTGCTGGCTCTGGCTAAGAATTTATCATAAAGGTTGTAGAGGAATTGGCAATCCTCATTGTTTATTAATATACTCACCTGAAGTGATTAGTGTCTAAGTGGTGAGTACATAAAGTCTGTCATTTATAAATCAAATTGTAACATATATACTGAAATAAATATTTTATGTAATAAGCAAAGGGGGAACTAGTCTCATGTTGTGAATTAAATTAAAACTAGTAAAAGAATAAAAGTCCGCTAAATGTTTTACAAACTATAAGATTTCATACATGAGAATCAAGTTATGAGTTTATATATAGAAATATATATACAATTTTATAAAAATAATATTTACATTTTAAAGATATATATATTAAGGAAAAATGACAATAGATTTGTAGAGGTCCCTACTGTCGTTTTTCAGGTGCATGGTCTTAAGGTTATAACCTTAACATATATTACTTTACGTAACAATTTTAAAGAAATAGTTTTTTGTTATATAGAGTGTATTTTTATTATTATTCAAAGTTTAATACTTGTGTTAATATAAAAAATAAAGAATTTTTAGGAATTTTAATTAAATTGAAACAAAAAAATATTTTGGTGTTTCTTGATCTTAAACTCAGAGATAAAAGCCATTAAACTTATCAAATTGATCAACACATGCTAGCATGTAACTCATCCATATTCTTTCTTCATATGAATAATCATATAATAATAATAGTTGTAATCACACATGTATAGAATGGACATTAGGAGTTTGTTCTCTTTGGTTCTTTTAAGGCTGTAAACAGGAATTAAAGGATCTTTTAGATAATAATAAACTCATTTCCACAGCCATATGCTACATATATAGTTAGAAAATGTGTTCTTAACATTCTATTTTTGCACCTATATTAATATGCTATTGTTCTGAAACTAAGGACTTTTAATATAAATTTAAGAAGAAATCTTGAGATCAAGTTTTTAAAAGAAAGATAAACATTATTATTTTCTGTTTTTCTGAAGGTTTGTGATGATGGTGTTCTAGTTGTATTTTTATATTGGACTATTTCCATCATCTAATATATGTATTGAATATCTTTAGAAAAAAATTAACTTCATTTAAATATTCCAAATACATTCAACTGTTAGTAATAGCACATCAAACAGGTTAGTATATGCACAACGTTTCAAGACGTATTAATCTCCCCTCTTCTTCAGATGTTGCTGGTCTGATCAGTGACAGTACTGGCATGGGATTCGAACCTGGGTTCTTAGATTCTTGAATTTTAAGATAATGCTCTAACCAACTGAGCCATCCTTTGGCAGGGACATTACCTTAAAATTCAATAATCAAGAATTGAAGGACCCAGGTTCGAATCCCATGCTAGTATTATCAGTCAGGCCAGCAAGACCTGAAGAAGAGGGGAGAATAATACCTCTCAAAATGTTGTGCATATACTAACCTGTTTGATGTGCTATTACTAACAGTTGAATGTATTTAGAATATTTAAATAAAGTTAAAAATTTTTTAAAGATATTCAATACATATATTAGATGATGGAAATAATCCGATATAAAAATACAATTATTATCATTTTCTGTATTTACTTTTGCTTACTTTTTATCATTAAAAGAAATTACTCAATTTTTTTTATCTTACAAATTAAATATGATTAATTCAAAAGATTTTGTTCCAGATTTTTTTCTGGGATTTGTGAATTCTTCACATTTCAAACATAGATGCATCTTTTATCTCTTAATTAAATCCAAACTCATAAAAAATCAGGCAGATCACTATAATTAAGCTTATTAATTTATAGGTATTTACTCAATACTTTTTCTTTATAAATATGAGTACAAATTAATTTATTTATTATAAGTTTAATGATATTTAATCTGAATATATATATATTTAATAGGAATATATAATAAAATATCATTAAAAACTAGTTAACACTTAGCCAATCCCAGTATCAATAATAATCAACAATTTCAAACTGTTGTCAAGGCAATGACCTTTTTGAGCATTATTACATTCAATAATAATCAACAATTTCAAACTGTTGTCAAGGCAATGACCTTTTTGAGCATTATTACACTTATAATTAAATATGTATAAAATTATGACTTAAAAAATTATATATGTACATAATTACTAATATACAAAGATAAACAGTTTTATTGAATTATGATGTCAAACTATTTCTATAAAAATTGCGCACGGTTCATTACATATTCAGGTGTTATGCTATTTTTCTGGAACCAATTAACACACCCGTCAATTAGATAACATCTATCAGTACATCTTTAAAACTAAAAATACTTTTACTAATAATTAAAGAGACTTTACAAAAGTATTTTTTCAACTTACATCATTTTCTTTCTTTTCAGAAATAGTTTTATCTTTTCTAGATACAGACAATTCATAGGAGACTGAAGCCAGAGAAAGGCAAATTATCAGTATACTAACAAAGTATTTTGCAGCCATCTAAAAAAATAAATTTATTATAATAATTACTAAAATACAATACCTATGTAGCCAAAATAAATATATAAATATTTTAGCATACGTTAAACATATAAAAGTATATAATTATTAAATCATCAAATTTCACAACTCTATTGCATATATTCAGGCATATTTTGACATATATCTTGGCTATTTTTTATATACCTGGGTTTGTGATGGTTAATTAAGAATATATAAAGTAAAAGAGATAAATAAAATAATATAAAAAAGATAACTATAAGAAGTAACAATTTATTTATAAAAAATTATCAAAGGATTTTGCCATGTCTTCAGAAAGTTCAAAATTTTTGACAAAAGTTGTAAAAAATTTAAAGTTTAACACATTTTTAGGAATGAAATATGACCTGAGTAATACAGAACAGTGGTAAAGCATTGGTGGTCGAAAGGTCAGCGATAGCTGCTTTACAAGCAGTTGTCCTGGGTTAGCGGGTTCGCTTCCTGCTGATGCTATGACACATGAGGAAAAAAAAGTCCCATGAATAGTAAACCAGTTCTACCACATCTGGTGTTCAAACGTTTTATGAACTTTATTTACTATAAAATATCAAAAATGTAACACCATATTTATTTCTACAGTTTAGTTTATTCAAATTCCGATTATTTATTTTCTTAAAAACAGTCAAAAACTCACTATATATATTGCCACACACAACAAGCTAGAGGAATCAATGGATGCCAGAAGGCTTGTGCATAAAATCCCCATCTTGTGCCTAGTCATCTCCAGACTAGTTTCTGGCCATCGTCAGTGAGGAGCCTTGGATCTGAGAGCACTGCATCTAGATTTTAGGATCTAATGCAACCCTCCAGCAACCACCTTTCATCTCCATAAACTAGTCTGGGGATATTGGATGAGTAGGCACTAGATGGGGATTTTATGCACAAGCCTTCTGGCATCCATTGATTACTCTAGCTTGTTGGGTGTGGCAATATATATAAGTGAGTTTTTGCCTGTTTTAACAACAGTTATACACAAGCATAAGAGAAGGTAGTCATGAGATGTTTATTGGCTTATTTATTTTCTTAATGGTATAAATCTGGGAACCTACTCCCCACACTCCCACTATAACATTCTATCTTGTAACCACAACTAATCCCAGACCTATACAAATTGATTAATCCACAATTAACTTTGGTAGCTAAATCCACCATTATAGGCCTCACATGCGAAGAACACAAGTCAATTTTACGACACAGAACACTTGTGGTATTATTTCAAGCCATTCTATATTATTAAAAAGGGAATCAACTAATAATCATTAGATATATTTTATGATCATCCTTTTGGTATCAATCCTTGTAAGGATCAGCAAAACTTGCCATCGGGAAAGTATTTTTATAAAGCCTGGATTACATAAACTCTGTATGCTACCATTTTCTCCTTTCAGAGAAAAAAATACATTTAAAAAAAGGTCCTCATAGAGACATCCATATTCAGTTCCTTACAGCATATTCCAGATTCAAGCTCAGTAAAAACTCTTAAACCCTCAAGTTGAGTGATATATAGTATAAAAAATAAAACAAAATTTACAATTTATATTTATTGTAGAGTGAAATGAGCCAATAAATCAAACACCAAATGCTGTCTCAATTTAATATCAAATGTATTATATTAAATAAATAAAACAAAACCCATAATCATCATTTAAGATGCAAATAACATATAGAAATATAAGTAAAAATCCTTTACATTCCTCTTCTTTGAGTAGCATCTAGATATATGGTTATATATACCTTATCAAAAAATTAATAAATAATTATAAGAACATTGACTTTTAAAAGGTTAAATATTACTTTGCCAAAATAAAATAATTAACATTTCATTTATGCTTTTCAAGATGGCGGAATATGCGATAAGTTGGCTAACGGTATGCAAAGGATTTGGATAAAGAATTTATATCAGTATACTTGTATAAAAGGTGGGATGATTGTGTTAGGAGGATTGTTGAGTGTTATAGTGGTAAGAAATGGGATAAAAGAATAGATGCATTAATAAAGAATAGGGAGTTGGAGAGATAGAGAACTAGTATGGAGAGTAAAAAGAGTTTAAATAGATATAGAAGTAAATGGAACATTGGGTGCAAGTTACTTTATGATAATAGTAAGGAAAGTAGCTTATTGTTTAAGGCTTGAACAGGATCTTTAGCAACAAGAGAATATACATGTAAATGGAAAAATATGGGTGATTTAGTTTGCAAATTGTGTAAGGAAGATATAGAAAATATTAGGCATCTGTTGATTGGATGTAAATGCTTGAAAGCAGAAAGGGTACAAATAAAGAAGTTATGGGAGAATAGATATGAATAAAATGATTATACAGAAAGTGGGTTATTGGTTTTTATGCTGGGTTTGGGAAAAGACAAGGGGGATTTAGATATAAAGGCCATAGAGTTGACAAAGATTGTGTTGTGGAAATGGGATGGAGCAGATTATGGGAAAGCTTAGGGCAGGGAATGGAAGGGGAAGGTAAAGTGGCTAACAGGTTTCTTTGGGCATAGTTTCTGAGAGATTCCTGACTCCGTTTAATGAGAAGGCACGGTATATCACATCACATAGCAAAGAATATTAATCTTCAATTTTATATAGGCATTTTAAAATTTTTGTAGTATTATTCTAGTGGATTTTTATATATGTATGTAAGTGTGTAGTTAATTATCAACTGCATTTATAATAATAAAAAAGTAAGATAACAAATGTGATAGCTTTGACGTACAATTATATTATGCCATATACATGCATACACACGTATATTTATTGCTTACTTCATAAATTGTATTAATATAAATAAAAACAATGCCATGTATTAGATAGATTTAAAATATAGTTAAAATAAAAGCCTTACTTTCAGAAAAGGGGGGGGGGTCCCATCATAATATATTTGATTTAATAAAATAAAAAAATATCTGGAGCTAAGTTCTCTTCAATAGTTCTAATAAGAAAATGTTTTAATTTTTTAGTATACTTATTTATTATTGTTTCTTTCAAAAAAAAGACACATTCTTCCATGCTTACAGCATATTCCTCATGTAACTATAAACCAAGGAAGAACAAGGATTTAAATGTATTGATCTTCTTTATGGGATCATTTTTTCCCTAATAGGCAACAATGATATACAGGCTTCATGTTGATGAGGGGAAAACCGGTGTACTACTGAGATCCTCTACTCCATTTTGAGTTCTTTAAACGTTCTAGGAAATAGTATTTTTATAAGGCAAGAATTCATAATACATGCAATAACAATAGTCAAAATAAGTCATAGATCACATGACCCTTTTCTCTTAAGCTTGTAAGTTATAAACAATGAGGATTGCCAAAGCATGAAACCATGATCAGGGTGGGGGGGGGGGGGTTTCCTGACAGATATTTTAAATGCTTTCTCTGGCTAAGCATTTAACACAAATTCTTGTTGAGAAATTGGCAATCCTCATTGTTTATGCAATAACAATGTTTATTCCCTACAATTAAATTGACAGCACTCCATAATGATATTGTACCGGTCAAAAAGAAGCCAACACATCAACAAACCCAAACTCAAAGTCGGATTCAAACTCGGGCGGTTCAAACTGAATTCAAACCCAACTCACGAGCTCAGATCAAATCAATGGATGACATATATCGATGGTACATGACTATGCACCAAGGAACTAGCTCAACGGATGATGATGATTAATAAGACCCCTGATTTAACTCTAATGAAGTATAATAAAATAACTTAAGAATCTTTATAAGTCAACTCATATATATATATGTTCGGGTTGCCAATACAGACAGTGAGCGTTAATATTAAAATAATTTGAATGAAAAGAAAGTAAAAAAAAACCAAATGGGTTAATAAAATGTTTAATAATAATTATAATTTTGTTCAACTTTTAGATTGTGATTATATAGATTACCTCTAGTCTTTAAACGGAATTTATATTTACAACAAGAATGGCAGTCCTTATTATATGCCAATACTATTACGCAATATTATATGATAAATACATGTCTATGCCCCCGACAAGAAAATAAAAGTAGATAAAGGTATTTGGCTATGACTGAAATTATTATTCTGATTCTAGAGGAAAGAATGTGAGATTTATTTTCACATTCGTAAATCAATTCACAAAGAGCAAGATACGTGTTTAGGGCATAACTTTAATATTTAATAGAAAACTTACTTAATTATAAATAAATATGAATTTGTTCGACTTTAATAAAATCAATTCATCACGATTTAAGAGCATTAGAGCGGGCTTTACTGGAACTGAGAAATAAACAGTACTGACGACTTATGAGCTATAAAAATGAACACGATAAATATGATGGCTGGTCGGTGATTTAAGTATGAGGGGAAACCAGGCCGGGTCGTAGCCATGAGCCTTTGGTGTTCCAATATAATAAAAAAATGAGCAAGTGGAGGAAGTGCTTTCTTCCTAGATAATTAAACTAATAGAAATATCACCGAGGACAAGCCTTTGAAGCAGAAGATGGCTCGCGTCAGCAACGTTCGAAAAATGATGACTTGGTAATCATCGTATTTAAATAATAAAACCCAATTTATATAAAGAGTGCTCTACGTGATGATCTGATCAAGTTAAATTAAAGTCAAACGTGCTTTAATCAAAAAGTATTTAATGCAATTAGAAATTAGATTAATTATCCCTTAAATTCCATGTCCTTCCTGAATATTACTAGAAAGTATAAAATTTGAATTAGAATATATTCATTTAACTCCTTTATCGATCTTTTTGTGAAACAATATATTAATGTGAATAAATAGATATTATTAACTCAGTAAAGTGGCCGGGAGCATAGGTTAGAAATTGAGCTAATAATTTGTTGTTATTAGCCATTAATAAAATAACAAAAATTGTATAAATCCTTCAACTCAATAATTAATAGAACTGTATCAAATTAGTTCTAGTGGGTAAGAATTACTATAAAAATAAATATAATATTATTTAATACAGCAAATGCAACGAAGGAAATTATTATCGAGTTGAAGTTATTATTGGCATATAATAAAAAATAAATTATATTAATAATCATCTAGCAAATATATAATAGGGTTAAATAAACGAACCGCCATCGTAAGAAAGGAAAGTTAACAGATATTAAATTTAAAGACTAGAGATAGATAGAGAATTACTACATAATTTAAAATAACATTAATAAAAAGACAATTTTACAGTAGATAGCTTAAAGATGTTTTAACTTAAAGTTCAGAACTGGCCAGGTTCAAAAGGAAAGATATTACCATTTCTTCATGGTTGGCTTCTGAGTTTCCACAGGGCAGAGTCCAGTTGGATGAAACCTATGCGCGCATTTTGAAAATTATGTGAATAGCATATGAATTTTTATATTGCAGCCACATTGAAGATTTGCAGGGGACTTAAGGAACTGTAGTCAGACTCTTGAAGTTAAGCCCCCCCCCACCATGGTAGAAACACTATTTTACTTCCTAATTTAACTGGGCGGCTTCTTCTCTAATGAAATATATATGGCTTCTCTTAATGAGGAATAATAGCTGCTTGAAAACTTTTTCTGGGCTATTTATCTGTCCTCTGATGCCTTCAGGCAAGCGCTTCTTTCATTATCAATTTATTAGTTGTTTTTAGATACATTCCTTCGATAAGGCTTTCAAACTCATTAACTTAAATTCATTTTCTAATTAGAAAATGAATTTTTAAAATCAGAAAAATGATTTTAATTAGCAACCATCCATGATGAGATTTAAATAGATTTCTGACTCGGCCCTACATTATCAACATTTACTAAAGAACGGCGACTCTCAAAGAAATGTAATTTGATGGAAATATTCATTAAGATTTAATATATACAAAACATATCTAAACTGGGAATGATTACAACTAATATGCCAGCCATTTGCGAAGTTGTAGACCCCTGCATTACAATAAATGAAGCATTGAATGTGTGTCGGTTTATATGAAAATTAAATTATTTATGAAAGTAATGTTAATGAAATCTGACACGCATTCACTATTTCAAGCGATCATAGATTTAAACTTTGAACATTGAGACAATTATTAGCATGCGATAATTAAAGAATAAATATAGATAAAATGTAGATTTTAGAAATACGCACCCAAGAAAGATAGAATGAGGTAAGCTAGATTATTAGAGAAATTTACACATTAAGTTAATTATTCAATTTTAGTTATACAAATGGTAGTTTTTACATTTTACAATTTAGATAAGTAATATGAAGAATAGCTATAGCATGTTATTAGAGTACTCTAGAGTTTGAACACAGACAGGTACCTGTTTTATAAGAAGTTTTCTGATTCCATTAGTTTAGCAGCAAAAAGTTCACAAGTGGCAATTCTTTCTTGTATTTAGATATTTCATTTACTTTCACAGCAGCAGCAGCTTTCTCATTTATTTCAGGCAGCAGATCTTCATGGTAAATTTATGACGGGCAATGGAAAGTTCGGCATCCGATAGGCCATCTCCCGATGGAGAATAATCTAGGTGCTTTTACTCGGTCATACCTTGGCAGGAACAATTTATTTTTATATTTTGGAGACTCTCAGTGATCGAGAGCAAAGCTAAAGTTGAAGTGAATGTCTCCAGCAAGTCTAAGATGGCCTCTTTTTTTATCTTGATCTTTCATATTTTTGTTAAGGTATTTTTAGGTTCTACTTAATCTGCCCTGAGGATAATCAATGCATTTTGTTGGTTTTAATTAAAGAAAGCTGCCGTTCTATTGTTTACATTTTACATTTACTAATTACATTTTGAGGAATTTTTCTTTAATTAATCTATTATCTATCACTGACTGATGCTTTTAAATTTCAAAGACAAAAAGGGAACATAAGATCATTTTAACTTTTAATTAAATATTACATCAGATTTTTTTTTAGAATTATTATTAAACGAAATTTAAACAAAGCAATAAGTACGAACTTTATAATCCAAAATAAATGATTAAAATTATACAAAATTATATAACTAAAAGAAATCTAAATTATATTATTTTATCCCCATTTATTGCCTTAAATTTGAGATCGAAATGTGTGCGTGTTTATGCTGAATTCTACATATATTTATACATTTTTAATATTGCCACACACACAATTCGATACCAAAAAGTTTAAATTTGGGCGGGATAGACCGGTCAGTGAGAGACGACAGAAAAAGGTGAAACTTAAGATTCGAATACGAATCTTACTGTTTCATATATGATTATAATTGTAGTCGACATTTTACAATTCATTCGAATACATTTCAATATTTTTAGCTTTATCTGATGAATATTTACAAAGACTATTATTTCTAAATAAAAGAACTTTAAAACTGCCATTTTATGTGACATTGGTACTCTTGATTTATATAGAATATAACCTCTTTTTACTACTGGTTTAAGTGTCATACAGTAAGGTATATGTGACATTGCATTTTATGCACTTCCTATATTAAACAAATTAATAAATAACTCTAAAGATAAAACCTCATTTATAAATAAAAATTGCATCATGTATAAGTGGATATGTAGGTGTGGTAGTGGATATATAGGGAATCGAGATGCACGTTGGAAAAAAGAACTAAAGAGCACTTGCTGTTATTAAAAAAGATTCAGAAAATGAAACAAAATTGCAAAGTAAATAATGTTTCAGCATCCATTTTTACGACCATAATAAGTTATGTATTTATGGTTTTAATTTCAAGTATAATACTGTAAAAATATTGCAAATTGAAAAATATAACAATAAAAGGAAAATAAAGAAAGCTATGCTAATAAACAAATACAAACAAGACTTAATTAACAGATAGGCAGCAAATGTTAAGATCACGGAATTGCGAGAAGGTTAGCCTTTCAAAGTGTTAGTTGACAAAGACTATGAGGATAGACGAAAGTGTTCCTGAGTGAATAAAATCTTTAGTTATACTTTACTTATATCTAATTACAACATTTATAAATATTCAATTAGAAGAATACGTATATTGATTTCAAGAAATACAGGCATCGAATTATAATATTATTACATATATATTCTCAAATCTCTAACTTTGATAAGAAAAAAACTTTTATTCTTCACAAAAGAAAAATTATATTAACGGTAATCAAAAAAAAAAAATCTTTGATAATTTTACCCATTTTAATTAATTATATTTTTACAGGATAATAGTAATATAAAAAAAACAACTTAATTTTTATTTTTTTAACTTGCTAGATAAATAAAACAAAATAAATTATACAATCTTGGCCTCAGGGTGGCCTTTGAGCGTTCCATCATCAGATTTTCAATTGGCTGGACTATTGAAGAGTTGGAGTGTGGAGTAGATTGAAGTCTGTCCATTGAAGTATGAGGATTGGCTATCTTAATATATATCTGAGCACTCATTGCATATATGTATAGAGATGGTAATCTGGGCCAACTGATGATTGCTGGTTTTGCATGAAATATGTATATTGGTGATTATCTTTTCGACATATATGTGTCCAAGTGTAGCAGTGGTATGAGATAGAGTGGAGTGGTGAGTCAGGTGAAAATCTTTGCTCATATACCCTATATATTCATACAGGTGTATAATAAGCTTGTATTTCAGTTAATATTTTTCTTTGTGATACAAAAAAAAAGAATAAAATATTTGTACACATAAAACAAAATTCTTCCGTGTATATTTTATTATAATTAGGAATAAAATAAATATGCTGTGTGTATACATATTAAATCTACAAAATATATATACTTTCACTATCTATTTACAGGCAAAAACTCTCCCTATAGTAGTGCCACCTTGTGCTAACCAGAGTAATCAATGGATGCCAGAAGGCTTGTGCATAAAATCCCTATCTAGTGCCTACTCATCCAATATCCCCAGACTAGTTTCTGGCTTGATTACTCTGGTTAGCACAAGGTGGCACTACTATATGGAGAGTTTTTGCCTGTTTACTAACAGTTATGTGCTAGCATGAGATGGTGATCATGTGATACTATCTATTTACGTTTGTCTATTTAAACATTTTTTAAATTTAATTCTTTAACCTATTTATATTTATAAAGCTAGCTGATAATAACTTGTGATGGAAGTTCATTTAACCAATGATTTTTTTAGAAGAACTGAATTTAATGTCCAAATTAACGTTTTCATGTGTGGTAATATTAATTTTCCTTCAATAATATTTTATTTTTTTAATAACAAATTAACATAAATACATTTAAATTAACTTTAAAAAAAACCAATCTAATTGATTCTATTCTTTTGAATAATGAAAAATAATTTAGATAACCAGTCAAAACATAGAGCCCATAAACATAAAATCATGATTACAAAATGAGAGCCATTACTGAGTAGCAAAATTTTTTCTTCACAATGCCACCTAGTGCAAACTTCAGTAATGAATAGATACTAGTATCTTACAATTCATGTCCAGTCTTTTCCCAAAATATCCTCACAGTAGTTTCTAGTTTATGGATTTTAATGAGTAGCCTTGGATATGGGAGCAACATACTTGAACCTTTGGTTCAAATGCACTCTCCTCCAATACCCCATCTTTTACCATATCAGTCTAAACTGAAAAGCATACTACTGTTTCAATCCAAGCTAATTTTCTGTACAGTCACACAGATCTGAAACCAGTTCAGCATCTATGTATTTTTTGTCCGTAGTTTTAGTAATTATAGTCACCTTTAACCTTTATCCAGGAAATTTTTTACTACTGTATTAATGGTTTTATATCAATCCTAGCCAAAGGGTAAAGATAACAATGATTATTAAAAAATAACGATATCAAAATGTATTGTGATGATACTATTGTCAATCTTCTAAGATTATAGTATCCGATATAAGGGTGCGGCTATGTGGATGGCCTCATATTAGACTGAGAAGATTATTCAACAATCATAGTAATTATTTATATAATGAACATGGCCACATAATCTTTTTATAGCATAATCTGTCATGGATTCTAATAATTCTGGTAAATTCTCCAGAGGATGCAATTGTTTTTAATATTTTAGTTATATACTAAAATGACCAGAGACACCCAAGAATAAATATACAATAATCTTTATTATATTTTGATTTCCTTTCCCTATCACATTGAACTGAAATCTGAAATGACTCGATCCACTTTAAAATAAAATACTTTCCAATTAGCACAATCGCTTACCAATTATTTACCAATACCCTTATTCTAACATTATATTTATCTTTCATGAGGAAAATATGCCCTCCACAAGCCAGCCTATGACCTGACTATGATCTAACATTCTAAATGACCTCCTGTCCAAATAAAAGTGAAAAATTGAATTAACTGTATATAGCTTAACCCAATACATCTACACTATTATTGTTAAATAAATTAATCTTAATCAATAAATGACGGCATAAAGTGTCTTTGTCTCTTATGCCCATCTTTTTGCTTTTACATACACTAATTACAGCATATGTCTTTGTGTCTTATGGTTGTAATTTAAACTGACTTTAACCTACTTTTTTATCTCTCCACGATCGAGCATTTCACATTTGTGAAACCAAAATTTACATATATATATATATTGTAACCCCTCCTATTTAACACCGATCCTACACATTATATGAACAAATACCCAGGGTGCCAATTCTATTAATGAATACAATAAATTAACAACTTTATTTTGCTTTGAATTAGTATTGAGACTCTTCTACTTATGCCTGACTTATAGCTTAGCTCAGTGGAAGGTTATAGAAAGTTAAGAATATATAGAATATAAATAAATGAAGGAAGAAATACTATTGATCACTAAAATAAGATATATGCCTCACTTGTCAATCAACCAAACAAGAGAAATCAATAAAGTTTCATTTATTCAAGCTAATAAACTATAATTTACATTTGATCTCTTCCATCATCTAAATACTTTCATATATTAGCTACAATATAACTTTAAACGAAAATATGATATTAAATAACTCTACTATCTACCATGTTTTAATCTAAATAGCTAAATTAATATTAATTTGGAACTATGAAATCAGATCTCAGGGAATTTTTAATACAATTTGATTAAAGAAATTCTATTATACAATAACTTATAACTATTATAATAATAGTAATAATAACAAGTCAGATGTCACATGACTTATATATAGCTTGCACTTACAAATATGTAAAATTAAGAGCGTGCTAATAGCTCTAAACAAGCTTTTTTTTTTATTTATGATAAATGCTACTACAAGAGAAGGCATTCGAATCATTTTTATCTTGGATTGTCCCCATCCCCAGACCGGTTTCGACCTATGGGTCTCTTCAGTGAGGAGTTAAAAAATGGAATGAATTGAATGATGTTTCACTGGACTAGCAATTAGATATTGAAGGAAACAGGGTACCTTTTAATCTCATATCATTGTCTAAATAATAAACTGAGTATACAACCTTCTTCATAAGTTTACCAAATGGTAAAGTATTTCACATAATGTTTGGATTAAGAGAACAATATTATCAGATTTAAGTATGTTTATTATCAAATTTATAAAGTCGTGCATTTAGGTTGTAATAGATATGTGGAATGTGGAAACTAGAATATGAATGCATACAAGAATAATAAAGTGAAAACAATTAATTTGTGCAGAAATTTTTCTTTTTTTAAAAGAACAATATTTTTTTTTTAAAATGTAAATATTAAATATGACCACTTAACAACTAAACATACTGGGTAAAATAAAATTGAAAAAAAAAAAGGCCCTGAAAGTGTATATTTAAAAAAAAAATGGCTGCCAAGTTTGGTGAACTGATTAATGCACAACTACTCTGACTTTTAATCATAATTGTGTCATGTTTTTATTCTGAAAGCTAAAGAAAATTTGTTTTTTTACTTTATATTCCTACATTTTTTAATTTTTTAATGCATTTTATATAAATAAAAGCATTTCTTTAAATATATATATATTTAAATTTTCTATTTTTTATTTTTATATAGTTGTAAAAATTATAAATGAAGAAAATTTTGCAAACCCCAAAAAAAATTGGGAATATGTACATACACAAAATTTCAATTAGATTGGAAGTTGGGAAGTGGGTGAAAATTGATTTATAAGATTTCATGGATAGACAAATAAAAAAAAAACAGAATTGAATAAAAGCATATAAAAAACATTTTTATGTTTGAGTATTAAATGCATTGCTAACATGTATTCCCTTCAGACTTTCATGATTAGAATATTTTAATTTTCAACTAGTTATAAGCCAATACAGTAAATAGATCTTTTTAAAGTAAATTAATATATCAAAATAAAAGGCACCCACTTTATTACACATAATTATATTAATATTACTGCAGTTTATTATAATTTCAAATTAAGATAAAAAAAAAAGTCTTATTATTGGTACAGAAAATAATTTAAAAAATAAATAAATTAAAAAATATAAGATAGGAAATTGCTGTTTTTAATTAATACCTGAAAATTAAATATAATTCATATTGCAAACAATATGAGCTAAGATAAATTTCAAAAATACAATATTCTATTACAAGATCTAAAATAAACAAGGCAAAACTCTCCATACAGTAGTGCCACCCTGTGCCAACCAGAGTAATCAATGGATACCAGAAGGCTTGTGCATTAAATCTATCTAATGCCTACTCATCCAATATCCCCAGATTAGTTTCTGGCTTGTGGCCTTCATCAGTAAGGAGCCTTGGATCTGAGAGCACTGCACCTAGATCTTAGGATCTAATGCAACCCTCTAGCAACCACCTTTTATCTCTATTTAACTATAAAACTATGAGAATGAAATTGAAAACACAAAAATATTTTCAATCTAAACTCAATAGCCACAAGCCAGAAACTAGTCTGGGGATATTGGATGAGTAGGCATTGGATAGGGATTTTGTGCACAAGCCTTCTGGCATCCATTGATTACTCTGGTTGTCACAGAGTGGCACTACTATATGGAGATTTTTGCCTTGTTTATAAACAATTATGTGCTAGTATAAGAGATGATCATGAGATGCTTAAAGATTTAAAATATCTATGTTTAATAAATTATACTATTCTTATAGATATAAATATCTAAATGTCTCTAAAAAAAGTATGTCTTAGATCAATTTCCTTATAAGCAATTGTTACTCAAATAATATAAGTGTAACATATTCTTAATATATCAATATGTGCATAAAATAGAAATATTCATTATCTTTAATGTAAGAAAAATTGTTAGCTTAGGTAAAATAAGAGTTAAATCAAATATCTAGTCATATTTTTCAGAGAATCAAAACATTTCATACAGTAGTGCCACTCAATGCAAGCCAGAGGAATCAATTGATGCAAGAAGGATTGTGCATGAAATCTCTATCTAGTTCCTACTCATCCAAGATCCCCAAACTAGTTTCTATCTTGTGGCTTTCATCAGTGAGAAACCCGAGATCTAATGCAACCCTCCAACAGTGTGCTCAGACCCAAGGCTCCTCATGATGAAAGCCACAAGCTAGAATCTAGTCTGGGAATATTGGATGAGTATGCACTAGACAGGGATTTTATGCACCAACCTTCCTGCATCCATTGATTACTCTTGCTTGCACTGAATGGTGCTACAGTATGGAGAGTTTTGCCTCTGTGAAAACAGCTTGTGTATGCATAAAGAATAGTGATCATGTGATATAGACAGCGATCATGTGATATAGACATATGTAAATAGATTTTCAAATATTTATAGATGTAAATGATAGAAATTTAATGAGGATTAGCTTCTGTGTTTTAAATAAATAAAATAATCTAATGTTTTATTATTCAAAGTTCATAAGTAATACAAGCATTGGAAATACCAGAAGTAAAATTGATCCGAGAATGTTTTCTGCAGCTTGACATTATACTACTGCATTAAAACACATAGGGTTCTTTGCATAAATTATAAATAATTTTTAACTATGATATAATGAAATAAAGCACCAATTAAAAATAGGTATTGCAAACTGAAATTATGTTATTTAGTATATGCATTTGTCTAATTTTAATCTATTATCCAAGTTAAATCAGACAACCTTACTGTATATGTTTGAATATTTGACTTAAAGTAATTCAGACAAATACATTTCTTAAGCTTACAATGCCTGTTTTTAATTGGTAGTTTGTTTCACTACATTGTGACTCAAAATTATTTATAAAAATACAGAGAATTTTCATTAAATTTCTATCATTTACATATACAGATAGAGTATCAATACCATTACACAAAAATATAAAACTGGCTTTTAAAACATCATAATAATAATCACATGGTTTGTTATTCAGATGGTTTTGACATTTGGTCAATGAAAGTGGTGTATTGAAGTACATTCCACAGTCCTCAAGTCCACTACTCTACCTCTGTACCAAACCATGCATGACAAGATGATCTTTAAAATTTTATGACTGCCAGACTTTATCATTTATTTAAGTACCATTTTTAATTTAATTTAATATGCACATAGCAAAAAAAAAATAACAGTGTAGAAAATGCTATGCCTATTTATTATTTGGTTATTTTAAATTAAGTTTTGATCAACATATATATATATATATATATATTGAGATGGTTATGTGTCTCATGGCATACAACATAGTAGTTTGTGTACACACATATATATAAAGTTGAAAGGCAAAGTAGAAATGAACACAATTTTTTTTTATAGATATTTTTTATTTTATACTGGAATAACAGTTAAGAATTGAATTTAAAAAAATTATTATAAATTAAACATTTAAAAAGGTTTAATTAATATTTTATTCATTCTGATTTTCAAATTAAAACAATCATATTTTTATGTTACAATAGATATACTGGTAATTATAAAATTCCACTATCTATTTTAATTGGATTTTTTTTAATTAAAGCTTGTAACAAGCATTGATAAAAATGCTACAAAGTTATTTTTCAAAGGATTAAAGAGAATTAAAAAAAGGAAATAATTCTTTTCAATCAAGATAAAGAAAACTTATTTTTAATTACTGTATTTTTTCCATCATGTCTATAAAAAGGCTGGAAAAAAGATTAGGTTTTTAGAGTTGGCCAGATTACATTACCATGATGACTATAAAGATATAACTGAAGGCAAGACAGTACAAGTTCAGCTGCTGCTACTAGTTCACAATGGTAGAGTTTGGATTCACATGGAAGCAAGGCCCAGCTTTATGTGGTCAATAGCCTATATAGCATAGATAAAAGGGAGCTCACCGCAGGCCAACAGTTATTGAATTATATCTTCCCAAAGATGGCAACAAGCCAGTTCACTGTTTACAAGGGAGCAGTTTACCCAGATTCCATCCACTTGTTGAAGTAGTTTATATACTGTTTTATCTATATGCAGAGAAGCATGGATAATGTACTACATCATATTGAGATATTTTTTGCAATCTCATATGTAAATGTATATATGTATTTAATTTAGTAATAATTTCATTAGTTTATAGTAGAATTTTACAAAAATACACTATCTTATCAAATAGTTTTTTTTATCTCATGAAGAAATCAGAATTTTTTTTATTTGATTTTCTTTTGATTTATTTAAATTGAGTATAATTTATGATAAACTAGTACCTTGAAGTATAAGTTTTTTCCTTAAAAGCTTTATTTTGTGTTTCTTGGAAAAGGGTGGGTTGAGAGGAAAATTAGAGTTGCACTTAACTCTATTCTTGAAACTCAAACTAAAAAAATGTATTTGTAATTAAAAATATTGTTAGAGTCTATCAGTTGTATATTGCACTAATTAAACAAGAACTTTTTTTAAAATTAAAAATTTATAAGGAAGAAAAGATCAGAAAGTTAAGTGATAAAATTTGGCTAAAAATAAACCAAAAAGGTGTGAATTCTGTTACAAATAAATTAATAAAAAAAATGCAGAAGGAGATGAAAAGAAGAGAAAAAATTATAAATTGTGAAGTTTTTTTTTGTTAAAATTATTAAAAACTTTTTCATTGAAAGTGTTACTACATATCACTATAACATCCATATGTATTCAGATTGAGGTTTTTTATATTTCAGAGGCTAAATGAACTGACAAATGACCAAATGTAAAAAGGTAGACAGAAACAAAAAAGGGAAAAGAAACCAAATTAAGATTTGTTGTAGAGTTATTGTCCGCTGTAGATATTGAAAACAGTGTATTCATGCTACAGACAGCTTAACTATTTTTGGTAAACCTTCGGTCTAATTAAATAATATTGTTAATATATGTGAATAGTTAATAATAAATATTTCTTATTAGTTTTGTAATGTCTGATTTTACTATTTGTAATATGTGTTGAAAATTGTGAATAAGTTTTCAGTATATTCAGTTTTTATACAAAATTGTAAACTAAATTCTATTAGTGACAATTTCCATGGTATCCGAGTCGAAATTTTGCTATAGCAAATCATCAGAAATACTTTTACTAATTTATATGAATTTGATCCATAAATACCATTACATAAAGTTATGTGTTTAATTAAAGTAACATTTCAAAAGAACATTTAAATAAATACCCGTAATTCAAAAGTATAGTTGATATAAATGCTGATTCTATTATTTTAATCAATAATACTTCTGTAGTCATTACAATCCTCATGCACATCCTTTTCACATATATTTGATCATATTCTTATGATTACACCTCTCTACAAGGTGCTAAAAGCAAATAGAAACCAATCCCAAACTTGCGTGAGAGTGGTGAAGTGGAAATTATATTATTCACTAAGTGAATAATATCTAGTCTAATGAATGATTAATAAAATTATTAATATTATTTTAATCAGTTTGGGTTTTTACTATAGGTAAATGAGAACTAAAAAAATTATTTCTAAATCAATTTGCACAAAAGCATATTGTTTTTCTAGATGAGAAATAAAATGAAAAGGATATGGCTTATTTTGGCATGAGTCATAATTTTAAAAGAAAACGGTTGGATCAAGTAATCAGTAAAGTTTCTTTCTTAATAAAAAAATATCAGTTCAATTAGTAGAAAATGTAAAGAGTAATAAAAAAAAAATGCTAGAATAAGAATGTGAAAAAACAAGCAAAACTTTCCACACAGTAGTGCCACTCAGTGCAAGCCAGAGTAATCAATGGATGCTCATATTGGATGAGTAGGCACTAAATAGGAATTTTATGCACAAGCCTTCTGGCATCTGTTGATTACTCTGGCTTGCAAAAACAGACAAAACTCTCCATACAGTAGTGAGTGGCATTACTGGATGGAGAGTTTTGTCTGTTTTAATAACAATTACGAGCAAGCATAAAAAAATAGTGATCATGTGATAAGAATGTGCTGATTAATATAAAAAAAAGATGGAAGTCTATATACACAAAAAACTAAGCAATGAAAACATGTAACTGATATAGCTAGAAAAAGGAATACAAGTGAGATCGATTTACAAAACATTTTTGATTAATTTATAGCAGAATAGAACATTTTGAATGGGACAAGCAGATATAGGAATAAAATAATAACTGAAATAAAGAATAGCACATCATTGGTATAAGGAATACATGTAATAAAAAGATAAGAATGACCTATAAATAATTTGTATGGTAAATTAAAATAAGATGGCAGTCCATTCTGAATCAAGAAAAATTATGTATAGAAAGCCAAATCATAAAAACATGTAACAGATAAAGCTAGAAGATGAATATAGCATGCTATTTAATATAATAATCAATCTAAATAAGATTGAAATGAATAACTAATTATATTTACAATTATTTAATTATAAATCCAGCTTTTATCTCTTATCAAGACCTTTTCAAGATATAGTTTTATACATCACATGACCTATTAACTACATTTACTCCACCTATTGGATATTATTTTACCTTTTCAAGATATAACATTTTATACAAAATATTTTTAATTTAATTTATAGTAGAATAGACAAGCAGATATAGGAATGTAATAATAAATGAAAATAGCCTTCAGAAAATACATGTAATAAAAAGATGAAAACATATAAATAATTGTATGATAGAAACAATTAGTTTCTAACTTTGAAAAAAGAAGGAAAAAATGTGACAAATAAATGTGAAATACATTACATGATAATAAAGAATGAGGTTATAAAAGCTATAGCTAAACCGTGATTGCTGAAATTTCAATTGAATTCCTGAAACTTTGGCATTTGAAATAATTGTAAGGTTTGCAAACTATTTAAAACAGAGGCAAAACTCTCCATACAATAGTGCCACCCAGTGCAAGCTAGAGTAATCAATGGATGCAAGAAGATTCATAAAATCCCTATCTAATGCCTACTCATCCAATATCTCTAGACTAGTTTCTAGCTTGTGGCTTTCATCGGTGAAAAGCCTTGCATCCAATGATTACTCTGGCTTGCACTGGGTGGCACTACTGTATGGAGGGTTTTTTCTCTCTTTTAACAGCTTGTGTAAGCATAGGAAATGGTGATCATGTGATGTTTAGTGGTTTGCAAACTATTTGCAATACAATTTACAATTTATGAATTCAGAAAATCAGTAGAAGAATTCTTTTCAGCAATTCTTATTTCTTTATAGAAAAGACTGATGTGGTAAATTGTAAGGATTTTAGAACAGTAGATTTAATCTTGATTCCAGTTAAGGAATTTATGAGAGTAAAGAATAGAAAAAAAGGATTAATAGAGAGTTAGACATATTTACAGCAGAGGAACAATTTGTATTATTTATCAATGTAAGACTTATTATATTTTATATAAAGATAAACAATCATATCACAGAGACATTTGCTTAACACTTCTAATTACCATCCCTCTTCATAGTGTAATGATATGAAAAGATATGATTTACATGGGGTGGATAATAATAAGCAATAAAGATAGGAATAGAGAAACAGAAATTCATCAACAGATCAAATATAAGATATAAACATAGCATCATTAGTAATAATCACTATTCAATAGTACCTTTGTGACTGGATTCAAAAGAGGCATACTATAAAATCTTAAGATTAATTATCTTTAAGCTAATGCCAATCATCAGTATTCAATAATCAACACTAATCCTTCATGACTGGATCTACAAGATGCATATTATAAAATCTTAAGCTAATCATTAAGCCAGTACCAATCTTGGAGCATCATATAAAACAGCAACTACCAAAATTTTTTTTCGCATGCGCACTAATAGTAACTATGACAGCAGCATGCTGGAATCATGATATTGATGCTGATCATCATCAATTTTCAAAGCCATCTAGTACCCTGAATGTATTGACCACCAATAAACAAACTAATTTCAAACCTCATAAAATATTATATAAAGAGCTCGCAAATAATATTCGTAATACAAGCTTGTTTAAATTAGGTCATGTGACATCTGACTTGTTTGTTTTTTTGTAATCTTATAAAATATATGTATTTGAACTTTAAAAATGGCTCGTATTATCTTAATATCATCTAAATAATTCTAAATAGAATTGCATAAATATTCACATATACATATCTCATATTCCATTAGTCCTGATCTAGCTTTGCGATTGCAAGGACCCTGGTAATTACATGTTAATCCATTCTAGTATTAAATAATTTCACGGGAGTAACTTAACATAATGTTTAATAAATTTATTGATCAATTAGTAATTACAAAAAAAAAAGGAAAGGTATGATAAATATTTTATATCACAAGTAGATTATTACGATTTTGACTTAAATACCAAATATTAATTATATTCACAGATTGACAAACAAAAACTATACATACAACATGAATTAAATTTGCTGTTGACAAATATATAAATTATATATATTATTAAATAAACACACATGCAGAGTGGGTTTGTTGATTGTTATTCCTATTGTATAAGTGTTAACTGCTGTCATGTATTTATTTACATATCATTAAAAATCAGTCAACACTTAGACAATCCCAATATCAATAACAATTTCAAACTGTTGTCAAGGCAACCTCCTTTTAACAATATATAGCAATATGTATATATATGTGTGTGTATAACATGCATATCTAATAACAAACAATTCCAATTAATATTATATTATTTTCATTATCTATAGATACTAATATTATTCTATTTTAACAAAATATAAATAGTTAAATGTTGAACATACTTACAATGCGCATGTGTGTAGTAATATAAAATATTTCAATCCTGAATATTGGCTTGCTTTTAAAATTATTCTTAACAATATCTTATTTTGACTCCACTTAAAATCGGAAGTTTTGTTTATTATAAAGAAAGCACACTTGCAATCTCATTTTGTATGACAAAACTAGCCGAGAGGTCATCGCAGCCGCCTTGCAAGCAAGTAGTTGGTTGCAGACGGTTGTGGGTTCACCTCGCGGCCTATGCTATGACATGAAAAAAAATTTTTTTTTTTAAATATATAACTAAGAGTTCATATCCCTGGGAGGCTTTAGGATTTTTAAGGGTCAGTCGCTTTATATTTTATTGCCAAACCCTTTTTCTCATTGGCTGATTAATTTATTCTGTTTATTCAAAAGTTGTTTACTTTTAAAAAATCAGTACGGTAGAGATTAAATACCCTGTTTGGGTGGCAATAAACAAATTTTCAGTAGCACCAAGGTTAGCATTTGAAATATATTATTATTAATATATTTTACTCACATGCCAATTTCTTGCATCTACACTTCACACATATGGAAAAAAATATCACTAACAGCATAATGGCTGTATAATGCTTTTGTGCAACAACAGTTTCTTCTGTTGTCATTTGTAGATGTGTCTATTATAGTTCAATGTGTACCATTAGTATTTATCAATAGGCTGGCTTCTCATGATGAATTGGTTGAAGAATATAAATATTGGCAATCCTCAGCCTTAGTTCAGCTTCCATGAATTCTGAACTTCAAATATAGTAAGTAACATCTGTTTCACACATATATTGATTAATGAAAACATCACCCAGAAACTGCCCTGCTATAATTCTCTAGAAACTCAATAAGAGTAGCAGCAATGGTTCTTCTTTCAAAGCTGGCATTATATTCTGTAGTAATAATCAATTACATTGGACCCACTATTTAAATACAATGCAATTTATAAACATGGAAATAATGATAAGATCCTTCTTGATTAATATGTTATGATCCAATCATGGTTGAACAACAATTTTTTATTTTATTTCAAATTTGGTGGGAAATGGTGAAGAACACTTACATGAGTTAAACATTTTCAAACTCCCCCCTTTTCAATTGGTATGTATTATGTTTTTCTATGACAAAATCTAAATTTATTATTAATTTTTATTTAAATAACTTCACCCCCCCCCCCCAATTTATTACATTTTATGAAGAACATAAAATTTTTAGATGAAAAAAAAAATGGATGCTAACACAGATTCAAACATCAATAATTTCCAGACTGTTGGATTCTAAAAATATTTTATAATCTGTTAATTCCAGTTAATCAACTTTGAATTTTTCTTTGAAAGATTAAGTAATTATTTTAGCAAAGAAAAAATGAAAAAAGGCAAGCAATTTTTTTTTTTTTCCATGTGTCATAGCATCGGCCGGGACGCGAACCCACAACCGTCTGCAACCAACTACTTGCTTGCATGGCAGCTGCGATACCTCTCGGCTAACAATGCAAGACTAGGCAAGCAATTTGTACTTAGAAGTAAGCAGTTTACCAAGACTATCTCAATGATTTCTAAATATATTGTTTAATATTTTTTTCATTGACTTTTTGAAAAAAAAAGTTGCAAGAAAATTATTAGGAAAACTAATAAATATGCCAATAAAGAAAAAAAAGTGGAATTAGAAAAAATATATTGCAAATGGTCTACATTGTTTGATATTATAATAAAATTTCTTATAAAACACATAGTTTAGCCCGGGGGAAGGGAAATTAAGAACCCTGATATGTCTAATGCCATCTTATTTTGCAGACCAATGGCTTGCAATAGGTTTTTTCAATTTTATTATGGCCATGTTTCAATGATGAAAAAATTCTGAGTAACAAAAGTAAAGATTTTGATTGAATATACAACATTAAGTCTATTACAGACCAGTGCAAAATAATTTCAAAAATGCAAATCATATACAAAAAAAGTAGCAGTTGATAAGCGATCACTAAATTTCCTGGTCATAATATGTTTTAAACCACTAAGCATCACATGATCACCATTTCTTCTGCTTACACAAGCTGTTTACACAGAGGATGCGATGTGATGTGATGTATTATGGCTTCTCCTTAAACGAAGTCAAGAATATCTCAGCAATTAAGCCCAGATAAACCTGTTAGCCACTTTCTTTTACATTCCCCACTCTAAATTTACCCATAATCTGCTCTATCCCATTTCCACAACATAATTTTTGTCAACTCTATAACCTTTATATCTAAATCCCCCTTATCTTTTCCCAAACCTAGCATAAAAACCAATAATTCACTTTCTGTATAATCACTCTTTTCATATTTATTTTTCCACAACTTCATTATATGTACCCTTTCTGTTTTCAAACATTTACATTCAATTAACAAATGCCTAATATTTTCAATTCCTTCCTTACATAATTTACAAAATAAATCACCCATATTTTTCCATTTACATGTATATTCTTTTGTAGCTAAAGATCCCGTTCGAGCCTTAAACAATAAACTACTTTCCTTACTATTATCATATATTAACTCACACCTAATATTCTGTTTATTTCTATATATATTTAAACTCTTTTTACTCTCCATACTATTTCTCCATCTCTCTAACTCCCTAGTCTTTATTAATAAATTTATTCTTTTATCCCATTCCTTACTACTATAACACTCAATAATCCTCTTAACACAATCATCCCATCTTTTGTACAAATATACTGATATAAATTCTTTATCCAAATCTTTTGCATACCACATTACCTTTCTCACCCATCTTGTTACCTGCCCTTTACTCATAACCCAATTAAATACTATTTTAGCTATTCTTTTATTATCCATAAACTGCAATCTACCAAACATTTTCATTTTACTTTTTGCATCTCTCATATGAAAACTTGACCATCCCATTTCTCCTTGAATTGCCTCCCTTGCTGTCCATACTTCTGCATCCAATGCATGTCTTCCTACTTCCCTTTGAGCTTTTTCTAAATAATCTAATATCTTTTTACTAACATATAATGCATCATTACCATATGTTAACCCTGCTACTGCAACTCCTTTCCATATAATTCTAGCTACATCATATTTATTATATGAAAACACTGTTAATTTCTTTATCAATCCCTTTCTTTTCTTTGCTTCATTTATCAATTTTTTCTCCCATTCATCCAAATAATTTTTCTGATTACTTAAAATAATTCCCAAATAACTATATCTATTCACCACACTTAACTTAATATCTCCCAATAAAAATTCTACATCTTCTCTTTCCTCAGTATTAACCATCATTATATTTGATTTTTCTTCACTAAATTTAATCCCCATCTCTTTACCCACCCTTGCACATGTCCTCAACATAACTTCCATATCTTCTCTTTTTTCTGCACACAAAAATATATCATCTGCAAAAAAAAGACCTGACAAAATATATACTCCCTTACTACCTATTAACGGTATCTCTATCCCTCTTCCTAATCTTTCTATTGCTCTTTCCATTTCACTCAAATACAACACAAACAAAATAGGTGACATAGGGCATCCTTGCCTTAGTCCCACACCATTTTTAACTTTAATTGATTCTATATTCTCTAATTGATATATATAATAATTATTTTCATATAATTTCTTAATAATATCTATTAAAGCTTCATCCATTCCCAAATTTGCTAAACTTATCCATAATCTATTTCTATTTACTCTATCATATGCCTTCTCTATATCTATAAAACTCATATATAACTGTTTATCTGCATTCCTACTCATATCCATAAGTTGTGTAACTACAAATAAACTATCTCCTATACGCCTATCTAATCTAAAACCTCCTTGCATTTCACCCACTACATTATTCCCTTCCATCCATTTTACAACTTTACTAGCCACCATATACGAGAAAACTTTATATAAAACTGATGTTACCGCTATCGGTCTATAATTATTCAACTTTCTATGATCCTTACCCTTTCCTTTAAATAATAACCTTACTCTTGTATTACTCCAACTACTTGGGAAAACTCTATTCTGTGCCATTTTATTAAAACAGGATAATAACTTTACTTTTGCCCTATATCCTAAATTCATTACCATCTCTGCTGCCCATCCATCTAAACCTCTTGCCTTCCCACTTTTCAATTTCTTCTCTACCTCATTTAGTTCATTTTCTGAAAAACTAATATTCCCATTACTATATTCTTTCATATTTTCTAATATTCTATCATTCACATCTAACATCTTTTCTATATTCATTACATAACTATTTAAGATTCTCTCTAAATCTTCTCTAGAACTACACTCAGTTCCCTCATCATCTAGTAATACTAACTCTCTCTCCCCTACATTTCTCCTTTTAATATAATTCCAAAATTTTTTACTTCCATCTCTTCCACTTTTATTAATATCCTCCAACAATTTACTATTCAATTTCATTCTCTCTCTATAAATATCTATTTTAGCCAACTTCTTCTTTTCTAAGTACTTTTCCCATTTAGCATTAATATCTTTTTCACTTTCCTTATTCTTAATAGCACACTTATATTCTCTACATGCTTCTTTCCTTTCTTTTACACTTTTACTAATTTTAATTTTTTTATTACTTTTATTCTTTTCAATATTCTCACCTAAAACCCTATTTGCAACTTTTTCTACTTCCTTACACCAATCCTTATACTCATCCCCAACCCACTCTTCCATTATTTCTTCAACTTGTATTTTATACTCTTCCAACTTATTCTTATCATTCACTCTCCATCCACATCTTTCACTATTATTTCTACTTTTATTTCTATTCTCCATCACATTACTAACCATTTCAATTACAATGAAATTATGATCACTAGTGCATACTTTTTCTTCATTATCAAATACCTTAATTTTCCGTATTTTATTTATTCCCTCTTTCTCTACCAATACATAATCTATTGTGTGAAATATATTATTTCTAGACCATGTGTATTGTCCCTCATAAATATTTAATAAATTTCCAATACTCAAATTCACTTTCTGACAAAAATTCTTCAAAAGCTGTCCATTTTTATTATCTACATCATCAATTTCTTCAATATGTCCATTCATATCCCCTATAACCATTATTCTCTTCCCCTTTTCTTTAAAACTTTGTATATCCTTAACTAAACATTCGTATATGTTACTATTCCACTCCAATATAATTTGACTATCTCCAGTAGCTATATAAACTATAGCCACCATCCATTCTTGTCTACCCAACCTTATTTCAAACCACAAGTGTTCTTGACATTTAACAATATTTAAATATTTTTTTGATATAACACCTATACCACCACCCCTTTTTTCTTTTTCTTTTCTATTTATACCCTGCCATACCAACTGTTCCAAAATAGGTTCTTCTTCTTCTCTTAAATGTGTTTCCACTACTGCTAATACCTCAAGCTCTTCATTTTCAATTGTTTTATTTAATTCCATCCACTTTTCTGGTTTCCTACCACCTTGCATATTCAAAAACCCAATTTTAACAATTTCTTCTTTCCTAACTACTCTTTTATAAATTCTTTTAATTCTTTCTTCTCCATTACATTTATAAATTACTTTCTTACCATTAATTTTACAAACCCATTCCTTCTCCATATCTATATTTATATCAAAATCAAATTCCTTTTGCTTACTTCTTATATTCCATCCATTCTTTTTAATAATATTACAATTTAAAAACCCACCCCCCTTTATAAGTTTCCCGAAAAAAAATTCTTTATAAATCAAACTCCCTAAAACTTCACTTCCTTGTTTTCCTAAATGCAACCCATCTTTACTATATAACTCTCTCTTTCCAATAAAACAATCCCACACATCCACAAACATAACATTATTTCTCTCACACAATTTTTTCAATCTCTCATTTATAGAACATGCCCTATCTAACAAATAACTCTTGTCAAACCTTGGTAATAATCCAACTATTCCTACTCTTCCTTTAATCATAATCAAATTCCTAATCAAATCTACATACTCATCCATTATTCTCTCTGATGATTCTAATAAATTATTAGTCCCCACCATAACATATACATCTCTACTACCTTGTTTTTTAACTTTATCTGCTACATCCCTAATTCTAGCTCCAGGCAAACATACTCTTACATACCTACTTCTATTTTCCCTTGCAATTATATCCCCACATTCTCTAATTAGTGAATCTCCTATCAATACTGTTTCATAATCTACTTTTTCTGCTCTATCCATAACATTTTCTAATACCTTCTGGTCCTCCTTATCTATTTCTTCCTTATCATTCCTACTCAATAATTCCTTTATCTCCTCACATTTTATCTCTAATGATTTTAATTTTACTTCTACATCCTTCAATTCTTCCTCTATCTTATTTATTCTTTGACTAATCATCTCCATTACACTATTACTTTCTCCACCCACTATTCTTCGACTATCTACACTTTGAAAACACTTTCTCACCTCTTTTATCATATTAATACACTGACTGCATAACCATAAACCTTTTACATCCTTCCTAGTCTTATTTAAACATTTCAAGTGATATACCCCATCACATATAGTACATTCTACAACAGCACGCTTAATTTCCTTTTCCCGATTATATAAACATTTTGAAATACAAATATAATCCATTTTTTTTATTTTACGTTTTTCGAACGTTATATTTTTCTTAAAAGTAAATCTTTTAATAACAAATTTACAAAAAAACTAATCAACAAAATAACTTTTTAAAAATAAAAAAATAATAATAATTCTATATATAAAATAACAATATATAAATAATAAAACAAAACAAAAAATAAATAATAACTTTTTAAAAAAATTTCTATATATATAAATAACAAACTGAAAAAACTTTAAAACAAATAAAAAACACAATTTTCAATCTTTCAAATACTCTTAACCACTAATTATACTTTCACACACAATAATAATTAATAAATATTAATGCTCTCAGACTAAACAAATTAAAAGAAAATTTTTTGTTTGCTTATCTGATAGCGAGTGGAGGCCAAACTATTTATACAGTATCGCCCCCAGTGCAAGTCAGAGTAATCAATAGATGCAAAAACATTTGTGCATAAAATCCCTATCTAGTGTCTACTCATCCAATATCCTCAGACTAGTTTCCAGCTTGTGGCTTTCATCAGTGATGAGCTTTGGAACTGAGAGCATTGAACCTAGATCTTAGGATCTATAGCTAACTATAAAGCTTGAGTCCAAAATGAAAACACAATGTTTTTAGTTCAAATTCATTAGCCTTTGAGGAAACTGCTTGTGTAAGCATAAGAAATGGTAGTCATGTGATGATTAGTGGTTTAAAATCAACCCTGTGCAATAGGATTATGGTGACTCTGATTATTAACAACCCAAAGACCCCAAAATGGATGCTGAACTGAGTTCAGATCTATACAAGCTAATAAGCTTGAATTGAAAACATTATGTTATAATTTTGGACTCAAAGCTTTATAGATAGCTATTAAAGTAAAATGTGGCTGCTAGAGAGTTGCATTAGATCCTAAGATCTAGGCACAGGGCTCTCAGATCAAGGCTCCTCACTAATGAAAGCCACAAGCTGGAAACTAGTCTGGGGATATGGGATGAAATAGCACTAGATAGGGATTTTATGCACAAAACTTCTTGCATCCATTATTCTGGCTGGCATTGGTGACCCTACTGTATGGAGAGTTTAGCCTCTGCATAATACAATGTCACAATATGATCTGTTAAAACTAATATAGTAAAGGTTGAAGTGATTGGTTTGTGAAGATGGCCATAATGGGAATATGCCCCACGTGAAGCTGTACACAGATAAGAATACAACTATTGATGCTAGCTAATGTCTTGGTACTCAAGATATGCTCTCAGTAGTTACCAATAAAAAAAAGGCTATTTAAAGTTTTTTGGCTATGTGGAGTGATGATTGTGCAGTACAGGTGCTCAAAGAGGTTGTTTCACTTAGCTAAAATTGAGATAGGCACATCTCTTCAAACTCCATCTCATTTAGCTTTCTCAAGAATGCTGAATGACATGTCAGCTCCACCCAACATCTTCCCATGTAGAAGCTTCAGCTTTGTGTTCAGAAGAGAATATATCATGAATAGTTCTATTGGTTAAGTGATAACTGCATTTTTATTTATGTGTTTATTTTTTTGCTGCCTAGTTACATTAAAATAAAAATTTTCATACAATAGTGCCACTCAGTGCACACCAGAGGTAATCAATGGATGTCGGAAGGCTGGTGTATAAAATCTCTATCTAGTGCCTACTCATTCAATAGCCCCAGACTAGTTTCTAACTTGTGACTTTCATCAGTGAGGAGCCTTGGATCTGAGAGCACTGCACCTAGATCTTAGAATCTAATGCAGCCCTCCAGCAGCCACCTTTTATTTTTATTTAACTACAAAACTATGAGTCTAAAATTGAAAACACTATTTTTAATCCAAGTTCATTAGCTTATATAGTCATATAGGTCTGAACTCAGTTCAGTACTCATACAGCCTTCTGGTATCCATTGATTACTCTGGCTTGCACTGAGTGGTACTACTGTATGGGGAGTTTTGGTTTAATAGCAATCCTGCCTAATAAGATAGTGATGGCTATGGTTATTAAAGGATCAAAGACACCAAAATGTATGGGTACTAAACGAGTTCAGACCTATATAACTATATAAGCTAATGAGCTTGGATTGAAAATATTAAGTAGAGATAAAAGATGGCTGCTGGAGAGTTGCATTAGATTCTAAGATCTAGGTACAATGCTCTCAGATCTGAGGCTCCTCACTGATGAAAGCACAAGCTAGAAACTAGTCTAAGTAGGTTCTAGATAGGGATTTATGCACCAGCCTTCTGGCATCCATTGATTACTTGGGCTTGCACTGAGTGGCACTAATATATGGAGGGTTTTGCCTGTTTTAATAACAGTTATGAGCAAGCATAAGAAATGGTAATCATGTGATGTTTAGTTATATTTTATTATTTTTTTAAACCAATCATTTTCTAAACATCACGTGACTATTTTAGATGGATTCCGTTTAGCAAAATGAAATCTTTTTACAAAGTGGAAGACAAACAATAAAAAGAGCGTTATTATTATTAATATTCTACCTTGCACTAAATCTGAAGTTTTTTTTCTGTTTAATTATACCAAGTAGTGATTAAGTTATATAAAATATTATGGAAGTACTATATATTGTTGTTATATTCTCCAACTTGCCTTTCAGCTAATATCTTAACCTTAATTTAAAAAAAAAAAAAATTGTATCAAACCAAGTATAGAAAAGAAATGCATTTTTCACTTTAATAGCACGTTAATTCATCATCATTTTTCTTGCTAACTACTTTCATTTTTAACACGTGATATATTAAATGGTTTTCACTTGGATTAGAAGTTTTGTTATATAAGTCATATGACCGGAAATTCTAATAAATTTTTGTGGTTGATGTTGTTTTTCCTTCTATGATTTTCACACGCAAATTTTTCTGCCTATTTTCCAAACCACTTTTTTTTTTTTGCCAACTAAATGTCTTTTCTGAAAATTACAAATTAAAATTCACGCTAAATAAAAATTTAAAAATATTTTTGAGTTTTTAAATCAAATTTAATTTCTTACTTGGTTTTAAATTTCTTAGTAATGCAAGTATTATGTATTTTACTATAATTCATTTTGACAATAAGCAAGTAAACACAAAGATGTTTTCCATTTAATATTGAAAGGAAATATGTCTATGTGTTTGAATAGAAAGTTTTTAATATATGCAGTTTATTTATGGATCCGAGACTTGGACACTTAACTGAAAATCAATATAAAAACTTCGGACTACTCCTGAAGTATGGAAAATGTATATAAAGAGTAACAAGAAGAGATTGAAAACAAAATACATAGGAAAAAGAACAAATAGTATTAATGATACCATTGAAACAATTAAGGCTGTTATGGAACTGGGTTGGACATTGCTATAAGTTTTTAATTGGATCCGAAAAGATTGCATACAACCTCGACAGCGACCACATATGAGATGGATTGATAAAATAAGAAAGTTTGTTAATGTGATGTTGAAAAGAGATGTTAGGGATCGGGGAAATTGGATTCAGCTAGGAGAGATTTTCAATCTACGCTGGATCGATAATGATTTAAAATATTTTTTTTTACCTCTCAAATAACCACATTGATTTTTAATCATACATCAAACTATTATTCTCTTATTGCTATAGAAATATTAATATTAAAAAACGCAGTAAATAACTGTCATTTGTTTAAATAATCAAATTAGCTAATAGAAAAGTACTCATCTCCATATATGCATGAGCCGAAGGGCTTAATTTGTGTAAAATTTAGAAATTAAGTTTTAAAAAGGTTTAGGATTTTTTCTCCATTAGATAGGTGGGCTCAAAATCAATCTAATTGGTCATCCAATAATTATTGATCAATAAATGAATTAAGTAATTACTTTTATATTGAGGGTAAAATATAAAATCTCATCAACTGACTACCCTAACGAATGCCCCCTCTCTCATTGTTCCTTTTTGGAGGGATGCCGAATAGATCTTTATCCTGCAGGCAAACTATTTAAGATTGTCGTCTCTTTTTTACTTTACATATATGGTACACGCACCTATAGAATAAACAGGAGTTAAGAAAAGCAAAAGGTCACGTAAAATTAAAGGAATATAAACAGGACAAATATATATACACGGTATTCAAAAACTTTTGCTGCCAGGAATCTTTTTTTTTTTTTTTTACTAAAGCGACTCTTGCTATTTCAATATAAAACAATTGATTACATATAGTAATAAAGAAAGTAGGAAATATCAGATTTCCGTACAAAACTGAAAATAATCATATAAACTTGAATATATCTAGTTCTACAAGTTTTATAAAATTCCCACCAATTCTGCGTGATTTAGTGACGCGGAAGAGTATTAGACTAAAGAGTAACATTCTCGGATAAATACCAGTTCGGACACTTCGGCGACCCGAACTTCTTAGAAACTGCAGAGTAATAAAGACATAACCGATTATTTTATTTATAAAAGGTCCAGATTAATAATTTACATTCAGCTAGAACCTTAAATTATGGTAGCGTTGGCAATTTAATAAACAAAAATTTAGATAATTAACGAAATAATATTAATTTTAAAAAGTAATTGAGAGGTTAACATTTTTAATAAACCGTTTTGAAGAACAACTTTCCATTATTAATTAAAACCGGTTTAAATAAGATATATTCGAGAGTTAATATAACCCAAATACGGATTGTTTCTAACATTAGATATAAATGAACTATCAAAGTTCACGATTACCATTTCATATGCTTACACATGCTGTTAATAAGACTACTAAACTCTCCATACATTAGTGCCAATAAGTGCAAGGCTTTGTTATATATGGATGCAGGAATGTTTGTACATAAAATCTCTATCTAGTGCCTGTTCATCCATCATCTCCAGATTAGCATCCATTGATTACAAAGGCTTGCACTTTGTGCCACTATTGTATGGAAAGTTTAGTACTAGTATTATAAATGAACTACAATAGTGCATCATATTGACGTAAATACAGACACAATGTTAAAGTGTATTATGTATTAATTTAAATGAAATAAATATTAGAACCGTTACAAATGTATCTGAGTAATTTAAGTTGTAAGTGCTGATTAAAATATATGTAGATCTGAAATTTAGATATTCGAGTAACTATGTTAAAATTGACAATCTGCCTTTAGGCAAAGACTTAATATACAAACATACATGTTTCAAGCAATAGCAAAAAATCACCAACGATAATCAAGTGTTATTGGTTGGTCGTAGTAACCTCTTGTTTAATTACTTACAATCGCTTTCAGACACAGAATTTAACTTACTATACAATGAAACTTATCAGTACTGTGCATTCGTTTGCTTACCGTGTTAAATGTGATTTCCTTCTGCGAGAAAATAAGGGCGCAAGATCCAGCTATTTATATAGTCTACAACTTAATATCAGCTCACCTCCCAAAAATCAATTCAGCAAAATTAAGAAACTGCTATTGGATGCAATATAGTCCAATCAAAAGCAGATGAACAGAGGGGGGGGGGGAGTAAACAATTAATAATCAGTAAAACTTGTTCAAATTTTGGTATAATTACATTTACAGGACTTGGGAAATCCGAAGATATTTCTACAATATTAATTAAATTTATACTATAGCTTATATATGTAAAAAAAAATACTAATGTTACAGACTGTTCAGTATACATGTGAATACATTTCTTAATTCAATTATTTTAACTAATTGAATTTTATTCGCTAATATAAGTAAAGACGCACACAGTTAATGAAAGTTAAAACTTCAATTCCCAGGTTTTGTTTTATTTTTGCTTTTGGCCTTCTTTTATAAAGTTAAAAGACATATCGCTTGGAAATCTTGGGTCTTGTAATCTGGTTTATAAGCTTACTTTACAGTGAAACATCAATCATATTGTTTTCTTATAGTCATTATTTCAACGGAATTTGAATAATTAATGACATTGAGAGTATTTTGGTTTTATCCAATTTTTTTGAAAATGTACTTCTTTAGTATACCGTTTAACTCAGCATATAATTTCTATATGTTAACAATTGTTCTTCAGAGTTTTAAGAAAAGTTTAAAATTAGTAGCAGCATATAAAATGAGAAAATTAAAACAAGCATTTAAAGTCGCAAACTAATAATGAAGAAAGATTGGATGAAATAATTACAGTAATTAACAAAAAAAAAACACTTTTATAGAAATGAAAAAGAAAGAAATAGAATATTAACTAAATTTATGCTTGCAATTTACAACTTAAGCAAAATGTTCCATGATTAAAACGCAAGAGAAGGTAAAAAAAAACAACCTGCAAATAGATTATACTTTTAATGGTTCATAATTTTGGAAAGGAAATGAATATCATTGAACAATATAAACATGGATCGAAAATAATTTTTTACAAAACAACTACCTTTTATTAAATCAATGATTTTTTTGATTGGGAAATCCAAAAGCATAGAATATATAATTGGGCAATGATATAAGACTTACATTCACTATATTCTTGGCACTCCGTTTTCATAGCAAAAACATAATCAGGATCAGATTGCAGAACAAATCATGAATTGTTCATGCATAAACTTAAATAAAACTGAAGAAGCACCAAGTATATCAGATGTTTAGATATAAGAGAGAATACAGTAATTACATTTCTGTATAATAACAGAAATAGAGTTGTAATTTTTGGATATTATTGATAACGAAAATATAATTAAAGATGGATATAATAAACTTTGAAGAAGATGTAGCAGCCAGATAAATGAAATGTATATCATAAAATACATTAGACATTGCAAAAAATAGTACCAATTCCAAAAAGCATCCAGAAAAATAAAAGAATAATATATGCAAAATCAACAAAGATAGAAATTTGTTTGGGCATACAAGATTTTTTTTTCAGAAAGTTTATAAAATCAAAAAGAAGTTTCAATCACATCTAGGTTTTAAAAATATATACTTATGGACAGATTATAACTAAAGTAATAAAGATCAAATAGTATAGAAGAAATACACCACAGACTTATGTCATTCTAAAGTATCAACCAATAACATTTTGATATAATATTTAATAATAACAAAAAGTATATTATATTAGTCTTAAAGTTATTACTAAAAGTAAGACTACTGGAAATAAGATATTGTTCAGAATTTTATAGGAAACTGTAAAACAATTAATAAAGATAGTGAACAAATTAGTCTATTCCAAAAGTATATATAGAAAGTGCAAATTACTATGTAATATTTATTATATTAACTGCAAATAGGATGGAAATTAATAACCTTAGATTATAACCTTACATTGAAAGAACACTTCCAAATATATAAGCTGGTTTTAAGAAAAATTGAGATATAACAAACATTGGATAAATGAACAGATAAAAAACATAAAAGGAAGATTTATTATTCAGGAGTTTATAAAAAGTTTGAACTATGAAAATGTCATAACTAGGTTATGGTTTATGGCCTTGAACTCTAAAGCCTTCCACTTTAACAATGCACCAAATCACACCATGAATTTTATATTTTTTATGAATAATCTTTTTACAGAACTAAGATTTATAGTTGAAGCATATAGTGAAACATTTGTTGTTGTTGTTTTTTTGTATTAAATTTATAACTATCCCCATTACATATTCACTTGAAATGAATGAAAAAAAAATGATCCAAGACATATATATTGAAGATTATAATATACCTGGCGAACCTGCTACCCTGTTCTAACTTTTAAGACTTCTAGTATACATATCATGCATGAAGTGATTGTAACACCTCAGGGTGAGGTCTCAATAATAATTTCAATAAAAATATGAATTCTATAATTTAATTTATATTAACACATTATTAACTAAGCAAGATATTGAACCGTAGTTGATTATTTCATTACCATGCCGACAGATGTCAAGAGGTTAGTCGCTGCACATATTTGAAAGACCGAGATTAATTCATATCTTTATGTGCCACCCCCAGACAGAGAAAATCCCCACCTGAAAGGATATACAGCCACCAACCCAACTTACAGCACAAATCAATTATATTAACATAATATCAACTTTCTAATGCCCAAATAGAATAGTATCTCATTAAGCTATGCTCAGTCCTCTTTTATCTCGGGTTATAAAAAAAAATTTAAAGGTGCTCTCAGAAATATACACTTTGTTAATTTATACACATTTGAAGGATTTGAACATGAATACAATATGATTTGAGATGCACATACTCATCTTATAGTTTACTTACATTTTTTAAACTAAATGTGGAAGAATGACTAACTTGACAGAATCCTGCATGTGGTGGATAAATGATTTAACATACATGTACTACCGAAATACAAATTACCTAGCATAATAAAGTTCATATTGAATGTGTTATATGTGCATAAAGAGACATAAACAATATTAAAGAAAACAAGACTAGGTGATTAAAATACATTTTATTCTCCGATGTCTTGAGACTTCATCTGGACTTGGGGTCTCTGAATGTGCTCTACATATCTGGTTAACAGGGCAGTAAGGGCTTCCTTCTTAACACTACAGTACGGGCTTCCTTCTTAACACTACGTTGGTCTGTCAATCTTCATTATCATTCTTGGCTGGACTGGTGGCTACATTTCAATGACTTGGATGGAGCTGGTCAGGTGGACTGAAGAAGGCTTCTACCTCATCATTATCTCACTGGCTGAAGTAGAGATTTTCTTCATTTTGAGTGGTTTTACTGTTGTGGCAATCATGTGAAAACTGCTATTTTACTTTATTAGAAAGGATTTTCAGTAGAGACTCGGCTCTCTGCCTTTTTCTTCTTTTTTTTTTATATAATATCAACAGTTCACATCTTCTTCTGAATTGTGACCTGAATATTAGGTCATCACAGCACATAACTGTGACAGGAGCTTGTTAGCACTGCAAGATCTTGGAAACCTTGATCTTTTCCGTATTGACTGCAGCTATAATCATTAAATCATTAGGTCTAATACTCCATGGCAATGGTTGTCTTCATAAGTAACCTATGCCTTAATTTTGGAGTGATGAAGTATTTGCAGTGACTAAAATATAAGAATAGTCAGTCTACAATGATCACTCAATATAAATATGATCTAAAAAGCTTAGATCATGCTTAGAATCTCTGGTTATATTTTTGAAAATCTCTCTAGGAATATATCTGGAAGTATCTCTGGAAGTATTCTGGGAATATCTTGATAATATATGAGAGTATTAATATGTGTTCAGCACCTGAAAAACAGTACATATATATATAGCACCTCCATTACATAGCAAATTTGGTTACCCCCCTCCCCTCGAATAATTGCCGCAAGCTTTATCTTGGTGGCTAATTGATTTAAACAATTCATATAACTTTCTTTTAAGGAATTTTATCTTTAATTAATTTTATTTTAATTTTACGGTTTGACTTAGACCACTCTACTGATAAACATCAGCTTCAAATTTGACTGCAGAGAAAAATTCTTTTACTTTCACATTGCTAACGGGTTAAAATTTAAAAATAACTATACAACAAATAAACATGATTTTTCTATATCTGCATCGGTGTCCGAATTTTTCAAACTTCTGTTTAACTGAAACACACAGGCTTATTATATAGCTGTGTCTATATATGTAATATATAGGGTATATGAGCACAGACTTTCACATAACACACCACTCTCCACACTAAGAGTACAAAGCAGGATGGCCATTAATACATTAACGTATTTTATATTTGATAAAACAATGGCCGCCGACTTTTCTTAATGCATTAATATAGAAAATCTGCTAATTTAAAAAATAAAATATGGACGCGTTGGAACATTTACATTTACTTTTTAATTATTTCAGATATTTTTACTTGTTTTATAACATGTTCCAACACATAAACAACCTTTTACAAAAAAATGAAATAAAATTATAAATGTGGGACGTTTACATGGATTATTCTCCTGTACATGAGTCAGAATGATTAATATGTCAACATGGGTATGATGACAATCTTGCACTAACAAGGACTTTGAACGTTCCATCATCAGATTTTCAATGAAATGGAAGGCTGAAGAGTTGTGAGTTGGAATAGTTTGAAGCCTGTCCATTAAAGCATGAAGATTGGCTATCTTAATACAAAGCGGAGCACTGATTGTATATATGTGTGAGGATAGTAATCTAGACCAACTGATGAGTGCTGGTTTAGCATGAAATATGTATACTGGTGATTATTTATCTTTTCAACATGTGGGTGATCAGGTGGGTCAGCAATATAAGATGGCACTGAGAGTAGTGGGTTGTGTGAAAGTCTGAGTTCGAATCCCTCATATATTACATATATAAATGCAGTTTTAAGCCTGTACAATGTATTAATTTATTAAAATAATAAAATAAAATAAAAATATTGTACTCATATATAATACAATATTATGCGTCCATTTACAGTTTGGGAGCTAATATCGCTCTATTCTGGAGTGTGTGTGGGTAAGAAATATATACACAGGCCAACCTCATCCATTTTATATAATGTTTATATTATAGCTATATAGATTAATAATTTTGTTTATATAATATTGTAATATATAATTGAGCTGTAGTTTCAACTACAGCCACTTTGTGTGTGGCCATTTTCAGAGTGTCCGGCACAATAAATATACTGAAAATAGAAAAGGATTCAAGAATCTTATTAAGAAAGTTAAATACAGAATGAAAGATGGAATTATAATTAAATATAAAGAAAACAAAGCTGATATTAATAAGAATCATAGCTGTCATTAAAATTGGTGGTGAAACCATAGAAGTTGTTGATATTTCTTACATTGAATCGTTCATCGACAACAATGAATTCAGCAATGGAAAAAATTTAACACTTACATACTTTAATGCTCAATAATATTGTATTCATAAGCCTGGTATCTTATGTTCATCTCATAAAATCATCTACATATTTATTAATGACTGCCAGATAAGTATGAAAATATATAAACAAAATATTAGAATAAGACAATATAGTTAGTATACAATTTAATTAAAGCAATTGTAATTAAAATGTTTAATTACATAGCATGTATCAACCTGGATAAAATGTAATTAGTTACGTTTGCAACTAATCAGCTCATAGATTTAAAGAAACAAACTATTGTTACAATAGAGTATAGTAATGGATTAATGTAGAAAGCAAGTCAGACATAAAAGTAAATGGATTCCTTACCTGATTGGCTAGCACCCAGTTGCTATCCAAAGGGACTGGGTTCATGCACCAAATCCACATGTTTCCAGTAAGGTAGGGAATCTGCCTTTAAATAGTCAGCGTTTTGGAGGTAAGGGAGAGAGCAATTACTTCTGTCAACCTGAATGATTGAACATGCTCTCCATTAAACCCTCTGCCAACAGCTATGGTATTTCTCTAGTCATTATTGTGATGTCCACACAGTGAGGCAAGTCTACCTACAGACTGGAAACTGCTACATCCGAATGAGAGCTGACTCAAGGCAAGCTAAATACATAGCTGGAAGAGTCTTACCAGAGTTCACAAGGCAGGCTAATCATTTAGCTAGAAGTGAGTTCCGTACTCAGCTCGACTATCTCAGCATTCAATAGTATCAACTGTATTTATTCATTTGTTTAACTAACGTGTGTATATTTTAAGCACTAATAAATTGTACATATTAATTGCTGAATAGTTATTCTTTTTGTGTCTGTTGGTTTGGAAACGAACCTACAAGCCTAATCAAACACAACACTAAGCAAAGGAGAAAAGTTCTAAGAATGTTCTTGAAGTATTTGCTCTCTAAACATACATTACAAGCCATGTGAATTTATACTTATTTTTGTAAACCTCTTGGCTGCTAGGGTACTTGGATGTATTTGTCTTACTTGGGACATTAGCAACAGAATATAACCACTTACAGTAATTATTGTATATTTAGTTACGTTTTTACTTTATTTGGTTGCCCAATATATAGCAATAAACACTTTTCTAGAGCAGTCACAATTAGAATCAGTTTTTCTGGCAAAATTATTATGAATATGTGAGAACAAAAAACAGAGTTGTGAACTAAATAAATTAAAATCGTTTAATGAATTGATCAAGCAATAAACATAGAAATGAACTTTATTCTGTTACTATATTTAAAAAAACTTTTCTGATGTAGTCATAATTAAAAGTTAAATTGTCAGATTCAAATCATTAGACGGTGACAAAATTTCTAATGATCTCAATCATTAGAAGCTTATATTTGTCTGAAGGTTTGTAATGATGGTATATTATAAGATGTGATATGTTGGACTATTTCCATCATTTATGAGTGAATGTTGAATGTATAGAAAATTTTAAACTTTGTTTAAACTTTCCAAATACAAACAACTTGTTAGTAATAACACACAAATAGACAATACAGGTTAGTAATTACACAACGTTTCGAGTAGTATTCTCCACTCTTCTTCAGGTGTTGCTGGCCTATATGCACAGAATCTAACGGTGTGAGTTCAACCTCTAAGTGAACATTGTCACTGCGCATATAGACCAGCAACACCTGAAGAAGAGTGGAGAATAATACTACTCAAAATGTTGTGTAATTACTAACCTGTATTGTCTATTTGCGTGTTATTACTAACAAATTGTTTGTATTTGGAAAGTTTAAAATTTTCTATACATTCAACATTCACTCATAAAAAATGGAAATAGTCCAACATATCACATCTTATTAGGAGCTTATATACGAGTAGTTTGATCTGTCTAGATAAATGTTAGGTGTGAGCCTAATTAATATTGAAAACAGTAGCAATTTTCTCTACATAATAGTGTTACCTAGTGCAAGGTATGAAAAGATGATGATGAAACATTGAAAGCAGTAGTCAATTTCTGTAGAAGCTCACTTATGCTAATTTTCAACTGCAATTATATAAAAAAAAGTTACCAAGAAAAATCAATGAGTTCAAACAAATTTTATGTGAAAGAAATTAAAAATTATTTAAAACTAAAAGAAATTATTAGCAAGAAAATGCATTTACTACTTCCATTAGTATGTGTGTGCATATATATTTAAACTTAAAAGAAAAAGTAAAATTTAATACAGACAAAATGTACATATTTAATTATTCAAAATAAATTTGGAAGTAATTGAAATTTTCATTAGCTAATAATATTTTTTGATATTTTTGAAATATTATAAATTATTTAAAATTAAATATTAAAAAATTTCTATTTAATACAAATATTGTATTTGATTTATTTCTAATTTTGACAAAAATTTAAATTTTTGACATTTAATAAAGAAAACTTTTGGTCTAAAGCAAAGGGAGTTCTTTTATAAGCATTTTAATTATAGAATTAATCCTATAATCTGTTTTTAGTTAAAAAATTAATAAATAAGTTTTTTAAATTAAAACTTAGTTTTGCTTTTTATAAATGTAAATTAAAGATAGAACAATGGTAATTTAGTTCTTATCTTGTTTTTAGTGATCAAGGAGGAAAAGGTTTATTTTTAATCCTGTTGTTTATAAGTGCCATTGTAGCTACTATAATTCAGCTTAACTGAGATTGGAAAATGCAGGAAATCAGTTTCAAAGATTGTGCAGATGTTTCTAAATTCCATGTTGAATCAAGTTTGAATTCCAATAGCTTTCCTAACTGTATTGATGACCACCAACATTTATCTTATTCATCTATTAACTAGAATACATCATACTGGCAGCTTATACAAGAAACAGCCTAATCTTGAAACTTCAATGCTATAACCTATACCTATGCTATTTTATATATGCAAGGAAGCCCAAACAAAACTAATCTGTTACTCATATATGCATGAAACTTATTTCACATAAATATCGAAACATAGGTGAAAAAATCAATTATGCATATTACTTGAATAAAGTGCTAAAGAATGAAGAAAAAATCTATTCCACCAAAGTTATTTTACTTTAATTTGATATTTGTATTTTCTGAAGGAAAAAATGTCTTACAAACATCAGACCTAACCAGAAAATAAGTTCTAACACAATTTTTTAGGATTTTTGTAATATAAGCCCTATCCTAAAAATAAGCTCTATTTAGAAAAAAAAGAAACTACTGTACAAACATTATTTCTCTGTCTCACAGCCAATAAAATCACAGCATCACCACTCTGGTAATGTAACAAAGTTCTAAAATCATTTGATCGTAGGCCTGCTAAATGTGAAACTCTAGTAATAAAAAAATATTTACTATATTGTCAAACGCATTAGATTTTTTTTTACTTTTAAAATGAAAATTAACTAGAAAGGCCTATGATTTGGAATTACTTTATTATATACATCATGTTATAATAGACTTTCTTATAATTATATGCTCACTTGAAATAAATAAACAATTTCAGAATTTTTTTTCCTGCAATTTTTTGCCACATATCTTGTAATTCTTCAATTATTGATCATAAGCCTGCCAAATAACCAATCCTAAATAACCAATCAGAATGCAGACCCAACTCATGTGTGAACCTCTGGTGATAGGAAAATATTTACTATATTGTCAAATACATTAGATTTTTGTATTATTATAAAACGAAAATTAACCAGAAGGGCTTACGTTTTGGAATTACTAACTTTATTATTAAATACATCATTTTTTATAGCGTGATGTTTGTAAACTGTAATATTTAACACAGCATTACGCTGTTGCACATGTGCT